>BGPR01037307.1:0-15174 GCA_013235015.1 Araneus ventricosus
AGAATCCACTGCTCTGCACAGTACAAACGGTAGAAACCAATCTCCAAAGTGGCCTTTTTGGTACTTTCTGTAAATTGATATGTTTCAAATTCCTTTCCTCGGCTGATCGATTACCAAACAAAAGCGTTTAACGAAGAGGCCCAAGTTTTAGCGCAGTGGAAGTGTAGAAGGATAATTTTCATTCCCACCATACGAAGGTTACATTCCGATTCCAAGCGCCGAGGCCCTTTCAAAAATTGATGTTTTTGTGCGAAGGAAGGCACTCAATCTAATTCACCTAGGAGGAATTTTGGTCATCAAATTTAATTTACTTTTCAGTTTGCGATTTTATTTCCCGCAAGAATAAAACGAAGTATTGTGTAGGATTAAATGGTAATAGTTCTGCATAAGTAATGAGTACAGTTATATGGAAGGAAATTTTAATAACAATACAGTCCATGTGAAACGGTACAACTATAAATGATTTCAATTGATATTGATAACTGATCCCATCGTGTTAGAAGGGAGTGGATGGTTTCAGTGTAGAAACTGCTGGTCAGGCAAACACCCGTTCTCGCCGTCTTCTGATACTCTGACAGACGCTTGGGCACCCACTGTGCGCAAACGTTGCCATAACCAGGCTTTTTGTGGATTATGTGATGCACAGTTCCTTTGCTGTATGAGCTCATCCACAACCGAAATCGCGGCACTGTTGGCCACAAAGTGCGCCAGCCTAGGGTGTGGCAAGTCCTTGATGTTTACGCGTCCCGCCTCATAACGCTGACACCACCGGAATATGGTGCACCGTGCGAGACACTGCTCTCCGTACACTTCTTTCATCCTGCGATAAATTTGTGAAGCATGCTCCCCTTCTACGCGAAGAAACTGCATAACTGCTCTTTGTGCTGATCGGGAGGAATCCATCATGCAACGAACTGTGGAAACAACTCTCCAGAAATGAGGATATTGACGCGAAGCCGTTAACTACGCAGGTGCAACTGGGAATGCCACCACGCCATCTATCGGCTAGCACATTAATTCACTGGGATTTGATACAACGCAGATACTGCTAAGGTATCGTTTTCATTTGGGCACACCTTATAATTCGCGAGGTGTCACAGTCACATGACAAACATATCTGCGCATGTCATCTAACTTCTAAATACAAGCTGCATTATACTAATATCTCACTTCTTCCACCTACAACATGTGAAATGGAATCCATAATAAAATTGTCTCGGCTCATTTGTCGTGATGTTTGATTTTTTAAAAAAATAAACGCATAATAGCTTAGTACTCTTTGACTAAACAGCACGACCAAACGATATTGTTTCTGGCCTTTCTTACTTCTGAAAATGTTCTTTTTTGTTAATTTTTAACATTAATTAATTTGTAATTATAATAAAAGTAATTAAGTTTAGATTTAAATGTATTTTTTATAATAATATTCCGTTGCTCTTTTCTGTTATGTTTAAATATCGTTTGCGTTAATTACGAAAAATGAATATTTAATATTCGGGTTTATTATTTAATTATCAAGATTGCAATATTCATTTAGATGTAGTTTTTGGTTATATTCTAAAGGGTTTTTTTGTTAATCAATACGTCTTAAGCAAGTTTAATTCTTTGACATTCCATTAGGAAAATACATTTATTTATGTTTCTTTAGAAGCTTAATTTTAAGTCTAAATGAAAATGTTTCTACTAATGTTTACAATTATTTAAGACTAGCATTTCGAGCACGGCGTTGCCCGTGGAATCAGGACTTTAACGAAATGAAAAAAAAAAAAAAATATCGCCCACAACGAGACGAAAAAGTTTTGAAAAAAAATCAAACAAAAGATGCACGTTATTGATTTTCCCACCTTATTTTTCTTCGTTATAATGACATTTCAACTGTAGAAAAACAGTACAGAGTACGTTAATCTGAAACAATGTTTTGTTTTGGCATTACATGACGCAACTGTTAACTGAATAAAAAGTTAATTCAAAATGGTAAAGTGTTTGGAGTTTTAGATTACGATTTTTGAATAGAATTCTAAGAAGGTAAGTGCCTTCATCATTATCTTTTAAGCACATCCGCAAATTGAGTTCAAGATATAATGCATGTCCACACTTATCGTGGTCCAATAGCTACTTTCTAAACCTTTAGAAATAGAGATATATTTCCAATCGGAAAAATGCTTTAAATAAAAGGAAAAATTATATTTTATGTTTTTTGAGTCACTAAATATGTTCCTGAAAAAGTTACGAATTCTAACTTTTTATACGGTCCTCCGGTCGTATCAGTCATATTTAGTAAAATATTCTTTGCACTCTAACATTTTAAACAAAAAAAGTTCCATTCCTTTGCGACTAAAACTGAGCCAGTTATGGAGCTTTGAATTTTATGATTTTTAGCCAATCAGCGGCCTCGTCGATAGCAATTTTAGTTTACATCGAACTTGCAGCAAGCTTGACACGACAAGAGTGCAAGTGTGAGACAAGTTTGCAGCAAGTTAACGCAATCTTCGAAATCACCACGCGACGAACTTGCAGCAAGTTTATCATGATAAACTCATTGCAAACATAGCAAAAACAGAACGAACACAGTCTGGGATTAGAACTCGCAACCTAGAACTTGGTAAGCGGACGCTCTAACCATTCGGCCAGATAAACTATGAGAGGTGAAGATAGATTTCGCTAATGCATCGTTCGATTCGATTCGTATACGATTTATTTTAAACTGTTTTCTTGATTTCATTAATTTTTTGAGTTGAGAATATGATTTGAAGTCAAAGAGAGAGCGATTTTCGCTAATAACTACGTTTTGCTAGTAGAATAAGTTATGAAATTACAGTTAAAAAGTAATTACTTTTAAAATGGGACAAAATGTTAGTATTTATGTCTACAAACATTGACTGTTTTTTAGGTTTAATTTTGTTTATAAACGTTAAAATTTCAACATTCAGAAAAAGGCGATATAGTTTTCTTTAAAGTGAGAGTTCTATATTTAGTAAAAAGATGGAAAATGTTTCAAAATTTTTTTAATAAAAAAGTTAGTTTTTTCACAAATTATCATTGATTTATTGAATTAATAAAAAGAAGGACGGTCTAGGAGATGCTATTAAAAAATCGGATGTTTTTTTAAAACAGAGACAAAGATAATTATCTCTTTATTGTGCTATCTTTGCAGGAAGCTTGTTTTGCAAACTTACAGCAAACTTACATTGCAAGGGCGCTGCAAGCGAGGGTGGCGATTCTGCATTGTTAGTTTGCCACAGTTTCGCTTCAAGCTTGACGCGTCAAATTTGCCATGACAACGTAATATCAACTCAAAATCAAACTTGTTGCAAACTTACGTGCTATCTGGGAGATGGCTGTTGAAATGGTGTAAAGTGGTCTAAGTCAGCGATATTCAAAGCTCCATAACTCGGTCAGTTTTAGACACAAAAGAGTGGGACTTTTTTTGTTTAAAATGTTAGAGTACCAAGAATATTTTACTCAATATGATTGATAGGACCGAGGGACCGTATAAAAAGTTAGATTTTGCAACTTTTTCAGGAATATATTTATTCACTCAAAAAACATATGTTATAATTCTCCCTTTCATTTAAAGCATTTTTCCGATTGGAACTATATGTCTATCCGTAACGGTTTAGAAATTAGCTATTGGACCACGATAAGTGTGGACACGCTGTATGTAGCATGCAATCTGCTTTTGTTTTCGGTATTTCCCACGTGACGTGTCTCACACGTGGGCATAAATTCACTTCATTGCTGGTAAATGCATTTTACATCATGTGTCGGTTCATAATCCACGTTCATCAGATTTGAGAAGCAGTTTATCCGCGTAATTCATTAGCGATATTCTGCTTACACGCGGAAAACGTTCTAAAATGGAACGATTCAATGTTAATTTTATCCTCTTAAAAAATAATCCCAACAGTAATACCATGGTTAAAATAATAAAATTGACACTCTTAAAGTGAAGAAAAGTATATAGAACAAAAGACAGACGTCTGCAAAAACAATAACGTTTTGTTCCGAGAGCAATTCTGAGATAGTTGTTAAAATGATTTCTCTTTGTTCTATCGAAGCGTGAGGAATGTCATTTACAAGAGGATTAAAATCCACACCGACAGACGAAAATGCAGTCGTAGAAATGATCTTCAGATCCTTAACTATCGAGAACGAAAATAATAAAGCTACCGTAGAAGTATCTCCAACTCTTAGTCGTGAATCTTTCGTTAACAGTTTGAATTCCAAGTGACAAATCTGACGGATAGCTGCAAGTTAGCAATGAGCCTTGATGGAGTTCTTTCAAAAATGGTATTTATTTATTGCCTTATTTTTTAAATTTTCCTATTTAGTTTATGTACTGCCAAATCAATTTATATCTGCCGTATCTCTATATTTAAAATAACTGGCAAAACCGAAGTACGAGTCCTCCAGCTCCAACCACTGGACCGATTTCACCTATTTTTACTTTCTCGTATACAAAGAGAAAGTATTGTAATCGTCAAAAAATTCGAACTCGAGATTTTGACGAATCTCCACGTTTTAGACCTCCCTGAGTCCGAAAAACACAATTTTGGAATTATGTCTGTCTGTGAACACGATAACTCGAAAACTATTAGAGCTACAGTGATGAAATTTGGTATGTGGTCTTTAAACATAATTTGTAGGTTTCTATCAAATTTTGGACAAAATCCGTCAACGGGAAGCCTGTCTGTCTCTATGTCCGCGGTCATGCGAACGCTATAACTCAAAAACTTGAAAAGCCAGATGGATAAATTTTATACACAGTTTTATCGTCATGAATGTAGGTCCGTATAAAATTTTGGGCCAAATCCATCAAAGAGTTGACTGTCTGTCGGTCCTTATAATTTACTTTTGAAGAGAATCCATTATCTCCACGCGCATGCGTACTAGAAGAACGGAGAGGAATTTCATTACGGAGTAGCGAATTACGTCAGTTTGTCCTTGAGCCGGTTGGAGAGGAAAATCGTTACGCATCTCTTTGAATTTCATTCTTTGCCTAGATACTTTTCAATCATTATAATGAAAAACCTCCCGATAGTCATTGGATTCTGGGTAACAATAGGTTCGAATTTTTTTAGCCACGCGGGGGAAGGGGAAGCGGCACCTTTTTGGGGAAGTATACGAGAAAGTTTAGGGGAGACCACCCCCGCTGGTTTAAAAAAACATTTCGTCAGTGTGAGAAAGCGAAGAAAATTGGGAGAAACGATCGGAAGTGTTGGAATTCCGAATAGTTTGAAATTTGATTGGCATGGCCGGATGGCCTTTTGAAGATCTTGCTGAGGGGAAACAAAGGTTTTGCCTAGATTGGGACCCCGCGACGAGGCTAGAAAATCGGAAATCCGCCGTGTGGGGGAGGAGGAGTAGGGGATCGAAGAGCGACGGTAGTGCACTTTGGAGCCTCCGTGAATGACGTGCCTAATCTTTCGACTTCAATGGGTGGAGAAAAAACGGTCTTGCGACAAATTGCATAGCCTAGCTTTCTCGTGAAGTAAGTAAGATAACTGACAGTTAGATGAGAAATGCAATGCGTCAAATAAGTTTGCCACGTGACTATGTTCTTGTGAATTGATTCCGTTGTCTGTTTTTCAGTACTAAAGTGAAAATCAGTGCGGAGGTTTTGTATGATATCTTACAAAAAATGAACGCTATGCCCTTTAGTTAATGTTCTTTGTAGTACAATAGTAACCTCCTCTTAGAAATCTCCTATACCTAACTGGAAATCGACGAATCAGTAAAATTTAGTGCGGACAATCAAACAAAATGGTCCATCAATAAAATAATAATAATCCTATAATATAAAAAATCCAATAATATTCAATCAATTTTCTCTGCAACACAGTTGCAACCTCCTACATCTAACTGGAAGTTAGCATCCCTCAAAAAAATAATAATATTCTATATTAATATATTATAATTAATAATAATTTGAAAATTAATGACATTATCATGCGCTGAAACGTAAATAAATTTATTAAATAGAATTAAATTTTTTGCTTGGCTTTCTTATATACAGTACTAGCAGTACGCGCACGGCGTTGCCCGTGGAATCAGGACTTCAAGAAATTGACGACTGCGTCCAGAGAAGGAAGGGAATAAATCACGGCTGTTTTATTTTCCGCCAGATGACGTAGCCAAGGAGAAAAAGTGCGAAACGGCGTGCTTCTTCACTTTCGGCATTCGAGAATAATTCTCTGATCCCATCTAAAAATAAATTAATCTAAAATCGAAGAAATAAAATATTTTAACCGATCTTGTTTTAAATCGGAGAAAAATAATTGATTTACTACCAAAAAAATTTTGAAAATGATATCTTTATTAGAACATCCGTTGCAAGAGTTTTACGAATTCCGGAAAATTTTATTTTTGAAAAGTGACTATATTTAAAAAAAATTTCAAAATTCAGTAAATTACGTTAGAAATTCAAAACTAACTTCATTAGAACGGAAATCGCGTGCTCTTTCCGATGGTGTATCTACTTTTGTCGTACAATTATTCGAAACCATTCTATTGAGAAATTAGCGCGAAAAATCAACCAAAACAACACAAAACATTAAATAAAAAATTTTCTAGATCAAATTTTAAAATTTCGGCTTCGAGGTGCATTCAGTCACCATTACGACTGCCTGTGTGCCAAATTTCATAGCTGTAACTGAGATAGATTCGTCTGGACATCGCACACAACCATTGCCTTTTATAAGTATAGATATCGAAACTGTCTTTAACTATTTAAAACTCGTGTTTTCCTATTTATTCTCAATTTTTCTTTTCCTGCTAGTGTTGCAGCAATCCTGTTCTGCTCTCACTTTGACGAAACACTTTCAAAACACGAATTTCTGGTGAAAACACAGTTAAAAAGTCCCGGAAACACAACTTGTTCCTCGCCATATTTCATCCCGCGACGAAAACTTTGGCATCTGTCCCACAGTGCACGGAATACTCTAGAAAAGAGTTGCTACCGAATGAATGAATGTTGACCTAACCACGAGCAACGTTGGCGATTTATTACGACAAAGCATTTCCCACACGCTGCAACTTCAGTTAACAAGACAAATTTCGACGAACTTTGTGAGATAAATCGCTCGATTACGGTTGTAGCATTATTTAGCATATTTGTATCGTCTGTTTTGAAATCAGATTGTGTGGCTTGCAGCCAGAATACGGTTAAGAAAAGTTTGAGGGCAGAGAACTTCTTTTGAATATCAAGTTTGCAAATTTTTACATTTAAAACATTCCACTTTCAAGACTTCCATCTTTTTATTTCTGACTAGCAGTACGCGCACGGCGATGCCCGTGGAATCAGGACTTCAGCAAAATAAAAAAAAAATCGCCCACAATGACACGAAAAAGTTTTCAAAACAAAATCAAAACAAAAAATACACATTATAGATTTTCCGGCTTATTTTTTCCGCGATAATAACATGTAGAAAAACAGTACAGGGTACATTAATCCAAAACAATATAAAAAAAATTGTTGCCCGTGGAATCAGGACTTCAACAAAATGAAAAAAAATTCTTAGAACATGACAAAAAGCTCCGAAGGTTATGACGTCACCTGACCGTTCATCCAATCAAATTGAAAGCTGCGTTTCCGAAAGACTGTCGCTGAAGAAATTTCGCTCGACAAAAATAACTTTCATCTGCCCAGGAATAATTTAATTTAAAAAAAACGGGAAAAGATATTTTAACCGTTCTTGTTTTAAATCAGAGAGAACCGTTCTAGTTATAAGCTGAAAAAAATTGACAATAATAGTGTTATTAGAAAGTCGGATGCAACAAATTTAAAATCAAAACTAACATCTTGATGCCAAAACTGGGTATTTTTTAAAAATTTCTCAAAATTCAGTAAATTGCCTTAGAAATTCAAAACTAACTTCATTAGAACGGAAATCGCGTGCTCTTTCCGATGGTGTATCTATTTTTGTCGTACAGTTATTTGAAACCATTCTATTGAGAAATTAGCGCGAAAAATCAAACAAAACAACACAAAACATTAAATAAAAAAAATTCTAGATTAAAATTTAAAATTTCGGCTTCGAGGTGCATTCAGTCACCATTACGACTACCTGTGTACCAAATTTCATGGCTGTAAGTGCGATAGATTCGTCTGGACATCGCAGACAAACACACACACACACACACGCACGCACACAAACATTGCCTTTTATAAGTATAGATGATTAATGGGCATTTTTCACTTGTTGCTTCTTTTTCATTTGGAATAAAGATATGAAACGTGTTGGAATAGAATAAATTCATGCTCGCGTGATATCCAATATACGTTTGAATTCGCTACTCGTAACATTAAGAACAATTCTTTTGGTGTTCGATAAAATAGCCTATTTTTTTCCTTTATATTTTTGATAACATAACTCCGTTTCATGTATTCAAAATTTAATTAAGTAAAATAGTTTGTTTTTTTATTAGTTCTTAAACTTTGTCTGAGTTATTATCGTTTTTCATTTAAAATTAGAATCAATCGTGTTCTTTAGTATTATTAGAATATATCTGATCTATGCTCAACCTTTGATTCATGTATACAAAATTAACAATCTTTTTTTATCACGCTCAAATACAGTCGCTGATCTTGGTATCATCTTTGACTCCAAACTTGATTTTTCCTAACACATCGATACCATGTCTCTAAGACATATCGCAGGCTTGGATTTCTTAAGCGTAGAACCAGAGAATTTCCCAGTGAACTTGCCCTCAAGGTCTTGTATTGCGCTCATATTCGTTGCAATCTGGAATACTGCAGTATTATCTCGAATTCCAATTACCGAAACAAAATTGAAATTATTGAGCGAATACAGAACAACTTCTTGAGATATTTACTTTACAAAAAAAATGGATTTTACTTGCATGATATACAGGGTGTCCAACAAAGGACTCCCTCATTTTAAAATTAAATAACTCGGCAACGGAGATCGATAGAAGAACGAAACCAGTGATATGCTTAGTCTGAAAGCCGTAAAAATCTGATACAAAAGTTTCAAAATTAGTTATAAATGTTGCCGACAGGTGGCGCTGTACGTTGTAATCACAGTTCAGATTTCGAGAAGAAAGCTATAAACTATATATAAAGTCATTTGCAAGTAATCGTTGCAATCACATCACAATCGATTCAAATTAGGCATTTTTCGTGCTTGCCAAGGACAGTTTATAGATTTCTTATCGGATTCTGAATAGCTATTACAACCTGCAGCGCCACCTGTCGGCAACATTTATAACTAATTTTGAAACTTTTGTATCAGATTTTTGCGGCTTTCAGACTAAGCATATCACTGGTTTCGTTCTTCTATCGATCTCCGTTGCCGAGTTATTTAATTTTAAAATGAGGGAGTCCTTTGTTGGACACCCTGTATCTTCTTCACTCCTACGTAATATTTTTAATATGCCTAGTTTATCCTCCAGACGAGATGTTTCTAGCGTTCTTTGCTTTTACAAAGTTATTAATGGTTCAAGTGATTGTAATGATATAATGAGCTCAATAGATTTCGCTGTGCCCGCCAGATTTTTAAGAAACCAGAGTTCCTTTCCAAATTTATATTCAAAATTTAATTATATTAACAGGTTCTCGTTATATAGGTTTTATAAAATTTTTAACACGTTCTCTGATGAACTTGACATTTTTAATATGTCTCTTGGTGCTTTTAAGTCGAAATGTTTGCATCTTTTAAATACATGATATGTTTTATTTTGCCTTTCTACAACATTTTAGATTTTTATGCTATTTCATTTTCCGTGTTCTTATGCATTCGACCAGTTTTATGGCGCCGTGTTCGATTTATTTTTATCTTAAGTGTTGAATTTTTTTTAAAAATCTCAAGTGTGTATTTACGTTTTTAAACTCCTGGTGTGTTTTTATTAGACTCGGTGTTTGCGTGTTTTGAATTTTTCACCCTTGCCTTTTGGAAATGCACTTTAAATTTTTTTTAAAATACGGTTTTTGGTGTCATAGTGTTTGTTTGCGTTTTATTCGTCGAATTGAGCGGACTGTATTGATTATTTAAATATATAGTTTATTTACAATATATACAGGATGTTCCAATATATACAGATTTGATTTTGGTAGACGTTGCCTGTTGGCAAGTTGAGTATGCTCATGCAAGAGCTACAATTGATCATGGTGACTGCGATGTCACACATGAACTAAATGCGTTTCTCGTTGAATACGTAGAAACTGATGTTACACATTATCCATGCGTTACTCATGTGGTAGAGTAGATATGAAACATGATGTGATAATACATGGGCCAGCTGCGATGCTCATACCACATGCATTCATGAAAAACCAAACAACTTCAACTGACTCTGACAGAGATGCAATATGGCGGATGGCGGCAACAAAGGGTTGCTATAAGTTATGAAAGCAGCCAAACTAGTAGTTGGCGCGAACAGTGTTTCTTAAAGTTTTGTGATTATGTGTTTTCGTTTCTAATTATATATACGTTTGCATAAGTTTTATGATTTTATGTATTCTCTGTGTTCTACTTTTTGCTTTCTAAGGCATATTCTTTTTTATTTTTTATATACTCATTGTGACTTTTGTTCTTTGTGTGTTTGCCAGCACTCTGTAAATGGAGTTTTCTCTGTAGTGTGCTTTTCTTTAAATAAATAAATAAATTGTATTGTTAGTTTTTGCATTTATAATATATTAAATTAGTTTTACTTACATTATTTATTATATTTCGTTATATTTTTCATTAGTTGATATATATGTTGAAAAAAAATTTATGCTTAAAAGAACATAGGACACAGTTTCGAATTTTAACAGTCCATGTTGTTAATATCTCAGGGTTTTTAAGCGGGAAAACGTTTTCATCTTAAAATTAAGCATCGCAACATTCGAAAATTGACGCCATTTTTCATTCCATTAAACTTGCGCAAGTTGTGAGCAAAGTGTAAGATGTCATTATTATGAGTATCAAAAATATTTTATTTTATTTTTCATATGCTGGTGTGGTAAACAAATATCTGTAGAATATTAAATGTTTTAAGTTTGAATGGTACTTATATGCCATATACGTATGTTTCTAAAAAGCAGAAATATTTAGAAAATAAAAAAAGGCAAAGGTGCGAGTTGGCGCGCTCACATATTTTGGCAACCATTTATCGCCAAGATGCCAATTTACAGTTCAAAGGCGCCAACACTAATTTTGCATTCCATTCAATCTGTGTTGTACATTTTATCCGATATATCGTTTTTAACGTAAAAACGTCTTTGCGCTCGTTACAGTGATAGTCGGTCGAACTTTCTTGTGTGACAAAATACCGTCAGATTTGAATCGCTAATAACTACGAGACTAATAATGCGAAAAGAATGGTTGACCCCACAACGGATAGACCATATCTGTAAGAGTTTGTTGCGCAGTATTTGTTTTGCCTGTGACGTCATCGTACCGGTGTAGGCGCATGTGCGTGATTGTTATGAATTAACTTTATGTAAGGATATAAATAAGTGTAGCGTGGAAACGCGTTTAGCCAGGAGGTTGATTCTGGTGATGTTTTAAAAAGCTTGAGGAGTATTACTAGGACACAAAGTGAGACAATAAAAATATTGATCAGAATAGAAGTAAAAATCGGTATTGAATTGAAAATGACAAACCCCGCGTGTTTTTTTTATAACATGCAGAGTTTTCTTTCGAATTGTACGAAACTTACGGAATACTTGACAATATGTAAAAGAAACATTGTATTAAAATTTGAAATCAACAATTTGAATATTACGGTATATATGAGCATTTGCAGTAAATAATGTTTTACTGCGCATACGCGAAATGTAGTTCTATATACTGTCAACAGATGGCGCCTTCAAAAGTTACTCTACATAAAACATAAGAAAGGCGCAGTTCGGGTTCGCGCCGTGGATTTGGCGTGAAAACGTCGGGATAAAATCGTAGGAGGTTGATTCTTGTGTCATTTTAAAGAGCTTGTGGAAGTGTTACTTTGACCCAAAAAGAGAAAGTAAAAATATTTATCAGAATAGAAGTAAAAATCGGTATTAAATTGAAAATTTCAAACTCTGCATGCAACCATTATACTTGGATTGATAATTAAACTACATATTAATACGAAACACTTGTTTTATGATTTTATCCCTACGTTTTCAAGAAAAATCTACGGCGCGGACCCGAACTGTGCCTTTCTTATGTTTTTTACTTTCTCGTGTACGAAGCATACAAAGAGAAAAGATTGTAATCGTCAAAAAATTCGACCTCGAGATTTTGACGAATCTCCACGTTTTAGACCTCCCCGAGTCCGAAAAACACAATTTTGGAATTATGTCTGTCTGTATGTGAACACGATAAATCGAAACTATTAGAGCTACGGGGATGAAATTTGGTATGTGGTCTTTAAACATAATTTGTAGGTTTCTATCAAATTTTGGACAAAATCCGTCAACGGGAAGTCTGGCTGTTTGTATGTCCGCTGTCATCCGAACGCTATAACTAAAACATTTGAATAGTTAGATGGATAAAATTTGGTACACGGTTTTATCGTCATGAATGTAGGTCCGTATAAAATTTTGGGCCAAATCCGTCAAAGGGTTGACTGTCTGTCGGTCTATATAATTTACTTTTGAAAAGAATCCATCGTCTCCACGCGCATGCTTACTGGAAGCACTCTTCTGTGCAAGCGAAGGCTATGTAGCGAATTACGTCAGTTTGTCCTTGAGCCGGTAAGAGCGAAAAATCGGTACGAATCTCTTTGAATTTGATTCTTTACCTAGATAATTTTCAATCACTATAATGAAAAACCTTCTGATAGTCATTGGATTCTGGGTAACAGTTGGTTCGAATTTTTTTAGCCACGCGGGGGAAGGGGAAACGGCACTTTTTGGGGGAAGTATACGAGAAAGTTTAGGGGAGAACACTCCCGCTGGTTTTATTTCTTAAGCACTCTGGCCTTTTCTCTAACGACTCCATGTTTTATTGCAAAAATATTTGTTTCTGTGGCCCTGCGCTACTCTTAAAGTTCCTGAATGACCCTTGAGATTACTCTAAATAGGATATATGAAAGAAAAAAAATGTAGCGGCCTATTTTATAATTTTTACAACAAGAACTAAAGCTAGAATATAAGTGAAAGTTATAAAAAAAACTCTTTTAGTGCTTTTTAACTTTCTGAAGTTGTTTATCTACTGTTAACTATTTTAATTCATTGCAAGATACGTATCAAAATGTCGAAGTTCAGTGAATACATTGCATGATGTTAAAGTAGTAAAAATAATAAAAATTCTCATCGTGGTTTAACACATAGCTATCAGTATTTATCTAAATTACCCAGAAACTAAAGTTCCAAAGATTTTTTAAAAAATCATGAGGTAATTTATGGAAATATAAATTGCTGTTTAAGCACTAATGTTCTTTCTAAATAGAGGGCATAATGGTCGTTCATAATCGCCACGCATAAAAAGTACATATTATCTCTCCTTCTTTTACCCGTCTGAAAAAACACAAGTTACAAAAGTTTGGTAATTGGGGCAAAACTTTATACTCAACCTTTTCCAAATAGGTTGAAAATTATGGCGATCTCTCCAGATCTTGGGATGTAATTAATCCTTCCTTTTTCCAACTTTTCTTTCAAAGAATGAAATACGATTTACGCTTCCCAGGCCATCAAAAGAAGCTCAAAACATGTTCTCTTTGCATGCCGGGCGCCATTAGACCGTGAATGGATGGTGAAACTTTTTGGAATGCCGAAGAGGATAAAAAACAATTGTTCCTTTTCCCGGGCCTGTGAAGTACTTAAACTCATAAAAGAAGAGATGGGATACTGTTAAATGATTTTAAGTTTTTCTTCTTTCACAATATTTCGTTTGCTTAGGTTTCGAACGGAACTATTAAAGTGTGAATGGAATAAATAGCCATTTTTTTTTCTTTCTCGCATACGAAGTATACAAAGAGAAAGTATTGTAATCGTCAAAATATTCGAACTCGAGATTTTGACGGATCTTCACGTTTTAGACCTCTCCGAGTCCGAAAAACACAATTTTGGAATTATGTCTGTCTGTCTGTGAACACGATAACGATATTCTTGGGAATCGATTAGGGATAATACTTTTTTCTTTCTCGCATACGAAGTATACAAAGAGGAAGTATTGTAATCGTCAAAATATTCGAACTCGAGATTTTGACGAATCTCTACGTTTTAGACCTCCCTGAGTCCGAAAAACACAATTTTGAAATTATGTCTGTCTGTCTGTGAACACGATAACTCGAAAACTATTAGAGCTACGGGGATGAAATTTGGTATGTGGTCTTTAAACATAATTTGTAGGTTTCTATCAACTTTTGGACAAAATCCGTCAATGGGAAGTATGTCTGTCTGTCTGTATGTTCGAGGTCATGCGAACGCTATAACTCAAAAACTTGAAAAGCCAGATTGATAAAATTTGGTACCCCAAGAATATCGTTAATGAATTATTTTATATCGTTATTTAATGAATGAGTGGCAAAAGAAACATAGTTGCGTGCATGTGTTTGAATGTGTGAAAAATAAAAAAATCAGCTTAAATTTAATATGTTAAAACTAGATACCTAATGAAGTAGCAGTCTAGCTGACTTTAATTTGTGTTGGTAGAAAATTGCGAATTTGAATTTTAAACTTAACTAATTTCCGGTTTTAAAGATATGTACATCGCAGTAATATGAATCTTTAAGTAAATAAAAAAAATTAAAATCAATCACTCTCCGCCCAATTTTAAAGAAACTAATATTGATCATTATTTCTTGCAAGATAAGAACTTTCAAACTATGAACATTTTCAGCTCAGGCAACACTAGAGGACTGCAAATATTTGCTGAACTTATTTTATATAAACTGAAATATTTCTTTGGAATATAAATATGAAACCTAATTTTCTCATCAGAATAAGAACGTATGACTAAGAAGGCCTAGTATTTCCTAATAGGTATAAAACGGAAACAGGACCTGCCAAACATAAATTTAACATCAAAGATTGTGTCAACACTTACAGGAAAGATTCTAAAATTTTATTTTATCAAGATCTCTCTCAATTCCAAGCGAAAGAACATGGAACCGACAATATACTTGCAAAAACACCCTTTAAGATATGAAGCTTCCTAAAATTAAACTTGACTAAGAAGGCCTAGTATTTCGTAATAGGTATCAAACGGAAACAGGACCTGCCAAACATAAATTTAACATCCA
>BGPR01037308.1:4885-15174 GCA_013235015.1 Araneus ventricosus
TACAGTAATAATGCACGAGGCCTTCAATGCAGAAAAGTAATATTTGTTGTACTTCTTTACCTATTACGTTATAAAAATGATTGGGCTGGAAATGTGTCTGGAATTACTCGGTTACAAAATCTGGAATTACTTCATTTATCCTTAAAAATTTGCACATTTCATTGCACGAGGCGCTCACTACAAAAAATAACATTCTTTGTGCTTCCTTACCCATTATGCTATAGAACTGATGTGTCCGATAATGTGCTAAAGTAGTAAAGGCTATTTTACTCGTATCAAAGATCCTGTTAAAAAATTCATTCATATATTTATGTCCGCGTAACTTACATATCAGATCTTCGTAGAACATAACATTTAATTTTAACCAGATGTTAATACCAACACATCGTTAAAAAACTCATTGTTTGAAGTGTTAAATCCAAAAATAAACGGAACGTATTTTAAAATAGAACGAATTAATTTTATCAACCCAATAATATTCGCTGTTCATTCTTATGATAGTTAACGGTTACAGTGGAAAGTAAAGTACTTGAGCAAACCGAGACATTTAAAAGGTCGAAAGACTTCGTTAAAAGTATACCAAAATACTCGAACAATGCGTGGATTTATTGTATCTAACCGTGTCAAGAACAGGATGAAGAATTAAGAATGAAAAGATGATCCTTACTGATAACTACGTAGATCAAAACGGACAGTAGAAAAGAAACGCCCAAATAGCAGAAGAATGCAGTGCCAATAAGGTCTTGTCAGACAACATGTAGACTAAAAGAATGTAATGCCTCGTTAGCGTTGTAAGGAAACCAACAAAGGAATATTAATTACATGGAACAAGATGATGGAACTATTATTCCGAAGGTCGGTGATATATTCTTTTTGGGCAAAGTAAGACATCAGGCTATTATCGAACAGTCACACGAACAAAGAAAAAGTTTTGAACAATGTAATGTTTTGTATAGAAAATAATACCTTTCGATAATAAAGACATCACATTCAAAATAGAAATCGGAATTGCACTGAGGCATATTTTTGAATTATTTTACTTTCAGTGTGGTATAACACAGCCTGCAAGCGAACTTCAGATACACTAACGAAAGAAATATTAGATTCCTATTTGATTTTAAGCTGTTATTAATCTTTGCGAATTTGGGCAAAACCAGTTTTAAGAATATCTTTTTTTCAATTTTTTGAGATTCACATTTAGATAGATAAATTTCTGAATTTCCTATGAAACCACCCAAATTGCTCGAATAAAAATGTGTATGCTTATTTTTCTATAAAACGATTACATTCCAAGAAAAGTGTATCTTTAACAAATTAGAAATTTCTTTTTTAAATGTATTAAATGGTTATTAATAATAATGATAATGTAAATACGTCTTGTTTCAGTTTTGAGGGATGTCTGCGAAATAGCTGAATAAAGTTAAAAGTTTAAAATGAAAACTTTTTACTGTACTTTTAAGAAAAGATTAACACTGTGATAATTATTTGCATGCATCCGAACACGTTCCGAGCACTTTTTTTTAAAAATTGTGAAATAGAAACACCAAAATATGTTTTTTAGATTCGAATTTAATAAAGATTAATATTAGGGTATGATTTTTGAGTATAAATTATTACAAATTTACAAAAATCTTAAATTTCTGCTGCTTTTTAGAGGAAATTCCCAAAACCTTCAAACATGCTACAGGTCAAACTTTTGTAATAATTCAAATAAAACTAACACTAAAATAAACTAAATACTATGGACTAGTGCTTGTACTAGAATCTTAACATATCCAAATAAAAATTTTAGAGCTAATCGAACAATCATTATAAGATTTTCACCAAATTTTCTATGTCATTTTTCAAATAAAAGACCATAATTAAAAAAATATTGTTACAATATACATTATTCTAGTACATTCACTAGAAACATTTGAAGAAAGTGTTCACAAAATTTCAGAACAATCGAATGATAATATCTTGAGTTATCATGTTTGAAGTTTGAAAAATATGCTTAAAATCTAATTTTGAGAAAAATCAAATTTTAGTTATTCCACGCGCTCAAATTAAGTATCGAAACTTTAAAAAAATTTCCTAAAAATATACTGACATCATATTAACTTGAAAAAATGCAGTTTAAAAGAATTTTTGACAGGTTTCTGTCCCATTAAATGACAACCTTTGGTTAATTAAACGCCCACTTCCGGTTTTCGGTTTGTTATAAAACAATTAATATCTCATCTTCTAATTAACGTACTGACAAAAGTAAATATGTTTTAGAAAGGTAAATAAATGAACTATCAAAAACATCAAAAATTAAAAAATTGGAATTTTGGTCGAAAGTCGACTTTTCAACGTGTTCGGATACCTTAAACATTCCAGCTAAACTCTTATCAGCTTTTATCAATTTTCTTTCAAATTCGTCATAAATCCGTCAAAGATATTTTCTTCACTGCTTATGAACCTAAGTTTAGTTTTGTAAAAGAATGCACAAAACAATCCATATTTACAAAGATTTCTTCACATCCGACTCACCATTCATTTTTAATGAAAATATTTTATATGTATTTAGCTATTGAGATTATTGCATGCGTATTGCCACTTCGTCTAGTGAAGATATTAAGCATATTCATCTGCTCGCTAGCTTTCTTAGATAAAGTTAAAAATATTTTTTAAAAATAGCGAAAATCAGAGAAATAACATTACAGCAATAAGACCATCATCATCTGTTCGAAGATTTTTAAAAAATTTGAATTTCTAATTTGATAGTTTATTTGAAATGGAAGATGATACAAAAATCGTTTTCTTCGAAAAATAGCTTCAAAATTTTTTGTTGTAAAATATAAAAATCACAAAATAGAAAAACAACAGTGGTAATGATAATTTCGGATACTTTCAATGTTTTTTTATGAACATTCGATTGCGTAAGACATGGGTGTTGTCAATTTTGACCACAGGTAACATTCTTAGGCGACAGTGAAAGGAGGAATACTCCCAATTTTTTTTCGCTTCTTAAAACTCTCCTTTTTCAATTTTGGTGCCATGTTTTTCTCTTCGAGTTAAAAAGAATCCATAGTCGTGGATTACTAAAGAAACAATAGGGTTCCGGCTCACGCCTATAGCTAAATCATTTGATATTCGCGTTCATTTTTTAAAAGTTCTAAATGAAAAAGCACTGTCCTGCTTAGTGCCTGTTTACATACAGAAAGTCTCATGTCAAGTATTGAAACAATCCATACAAAGATCTTAGCAGCAGCTCCTCAGAAATTCATTTAAAAAGGCTTTAAGAGTGCGAGACAATAATAGCGACGCATAAAATGCTGAAAAAGTAGGCAAAAAATGCAATCGCTTCAGAAGGTTCCTGCAGTATTGAAAGAGTTAACATCCAAGTACGGTCTGCTGCATTGCTAACAACAGCGAGGATCTCGATTGTTGATTTGTATTAACGGTAGAGCGGTTTGGGATGTTTTGTGGGAAGTTTTACGCAGTATTGCAGATTTTGACATGTATAAAAAATATTGTCTATCAACATTCAGCGAGCAATTTTCTGAAGAAAAAAAAAAATGGAAATAAATGAAAATAAAAAAATTCCTGTCGGCATGCCGGAAGGCGAAGGCAGATTCCTTTTGGTCGGAGATACGAGGAAAAGAAAATTTCCTCCTCTGATTTCATAAGGGTTGGAATTCTGGGGATAAAGGAGAATGCAACTGATGAGAGCTTTCTAATAAGGCGTCACATGTATAGGTGAAAAAGCAGTCGAAGTTAGGGGTTAAAAATCACTTTTTAGCCCATAACTTTTAAGAAATTTCAGCTATCGAAAAACTTTCAGCACAAAAGTTGTGCGTTAATTTCAATAATCTATTATTTTCAAGACTTTAAACATCGGTATACAGTAAAGACAAAAAATAAACTAATGAACAGAACAAGGAAGGTGATGTTCTTTTAAGCAAATTTCGAACTAATACGCTTCTTATTAATAAGCTCCTTCATAGAATCGATATCGTCTCATCTCCTAACTGTGAACTTTACGTCCGTGCGGAAGAAACTACAGTGGAGTCTCCCTATAACGAAATCGCTTGGTTCCAATTGAAAAATTCGTTATAGAGAAAATTTCGTTATACGGAGATTAGAGATTTTTGCAGTTATTTAAGTAAATGTTCCACACTTTTCAATAGGTACGATAAGCTCAAATGTATTTAATTCTGATTTTCAATTAAAAATGAAGTAATATATATTATAAATTTGTTAAAATTATACTAATTTTTATTGTATAAATAAAATGCTCAAAAGTTAAGACAATTCACCAATTTAGAGAATAGTTTGTACTAGTATGTACTTACGTTTATTTTACTTGCAAAATTCCGTTATTTTACATTTCTTTGCATTTCGTGATGTTAAATTTTCAGAAAAATTTTCTCATTTTAAGAGTGAGTGGTTCCAGAAACAGGCACGTGTGAGCGAACAAGTTGCACAGAAATTATCAACTTTCTTCAAAAATGACAAAAATCGAAAAGATAAACATCTGAAAAAATTCGTTATAGGGAGACAACCACTTCGTTATATGTAGAATATTTTGAATGCTATTTAACATTCCGATTAAAAATTTCGGTATAGGGAGAAATTCGCTGTAGAGAGACTTCGTTGTAGGGAGACTCTACTGTATATGGCACATCCTTTTTCATTGTCCAAGCTTCCGTGATCCACGACTTCAGCTCTTAGAATGAATTCCAGATTTGAAACCTATTTTCCCCGATACATCCCTCCAGTTAAATTTGGACAAGAATGCCAAGACCAGGCTGAAAAATTCTTCCATTCTTTCACTGCTTTTAGTTTTTACTTCCCCCCCATCAATTTCTTTGTTTAATTGTTTTCCATGCTTATGCTTTTGCTTAAAAAGAGTTTTCTCGTATTTCTGCTTGTAAAACTTTTTAATTTGTTTCTCTTCTCGTTGCAGCAAAAGTTACAACTCTGCACAATGAATAAAATTCAATTATCTATCCACCTTCTATCGTAACAGATTTATGAGGAAATGAAAACTTCAACCCCCACCATTTCCACTCCCTTTGAGCTGGATGACTCCTCTACGATCTCGATCCAGACTTTCACCCTCTCTACATATCACGCACCAGTTTAAATCCAATCAAAACTGGAATCTACCCAAAAGATCAGGAATGTTTCTGTTTGAATTTTTCCAATACTTCCTTTTAAGAATGTCCCTAGTGATATCTGCTCGAAATGATTGTGCTTATGTGTTGTGAGAACAATCGCTCTCGATCGACATCAATTACGACTGACGGAAAGCAGACCGTTAAATAAAAAAACATTGCTTATTGATGATAGCTTCGGAAACTTTTATTCGAATAAAAAGATATTTATACCAACGATAAATTCCTGATACTATCTATTCAATCATGATACTTCAATTGTCTTACTATTTTTTACTCTCTCCATAATTTTTTTAAATATTATTTTTATTTTATGTAGCGTAATTACTAGTGCTGATATAAATGTGATTAATATTTTCTCCGAATTGAGCGGTAACGCGCATATAAATAAACCTAATAACTATAAACGCACATATTAATTTTCATCAATATAAATAAATTTCAGTGTTCATGTTAATTTTTTTGCGTAAATATGGTCATTATTTGTTTCAGTGGCGAACCCGGGGGAGGGGCTATCGGGCTGCAGCCCCCCAGAGCTAAACCAGAATTCTTGATATTCTTTAAAATCACTACAACTCTTTGTTCTTAATTTCCCTTTAAAAAAAAATAATAAAAAAGTGACAACATTGCTTTCTGGCTTGACAGGCTCTTTCTAATTCTCTAGTCAATCCACTTGTAGCGTTGACGCGGTCGAAAACATTCTTCGGCTAGTTATTTCATTGCATTTTTTATTAAATTATCGAAAGTATTGCAGTATTCGAAAACCATTTAACATAAAATCGAAGTTCAGAAATCTTATGAGGCTTGCATCTACCAGATGCTGGGTACTTTGACCAAATAAGACTAAAAGCCTTTCAGACACATACGTTTATTGACAATGGACGACACAAACACAGAGATCACAAGTAGGAAAAAGAATTCTTTTTCTCTGTGGTTCTGATTACATCAGTCAGCTCGCAGGCTGACGTCACAACATCGCCGCCTGGTGGCGGTTACATTTCGCTTCACTTTACAACAGCAGTGTTCTTTATGATCCTTATTGTTAGGTGAGTAAAGTCTGTAAAGTTAAAGTGTTTTTTTTTTGGTTTACATAAGCCATAAGGTATAAAATTCGTCACGACGATACAAATTTTTTTATGACCTCAGCCCCCCCAGATCCGAATTCTGGATTCGCCACTGATTTATTTCATAGTACAGTAGAGAAAATCAGGTATGCGTTTAGAAACTTATATCTTCCCTTCTAATCTATGGGAAATTAAAAAAAAACCCAGAGAATTCTATTAAAATTTTATACAAAACGATAAATAATTTATTAAATTCAGGAATAGATTCGTTCATTAAACTTTCGTTCTTATTATAGAGTAAAAAATCATTCGGAATGATTCATTAGCGAGCGATGCCAAAAGGATAAAACGATTTTTTTCATTTGAAAATCATATATTATATGATTAAATTATTTTTAACTTTTAACTCATAGCATTTAGTTCACAATGGTACGGCGAAAAGCCTATGCAACATATCTGATATCAAAGTTTCAATCGGCGACGGTTCAGGATTTAACCTTTCCTTTTCGAATTTATATATATAATGAAAACTTCAATCGATTAAAATGTAGAGGAATTAGGGATGAGAAAAACCTACCGGTTTAAACCGAAACCGTTTTTTATTTGTTTCGGTTAACCGGTTTTTTTCGGTAATTTTTTGCCCCGGTTTAAACCGGTTATTTTTTTAAATCCAAAAACCGGGTTGGAAGATAGGCTCTATTTTATATTCGATCAGACTAAAATTTACCAAATTATAAAGCTTTGAATTTCATCATCTTAGGCCAATCGCCGACAACCGCTTTCTCGAGGCGTCTGTTTGTTGGCGTATTACTGAAAGAGTCTTTATGAACAGATAAATATTGGCCAATGGATTGATTTCCTGCAAAAGCAGTACTAATAAAAAAATTTTGTTTGCAAACGGCGGCGTCTGTTTATTGTAGCCAAAAAAATATTTATCTTTAGTCGGAAGTTCTGTGGCGTCCGAAAGATCAGTATATACGTTGAATGATGTTGTTTCCCATGAGAGGTGTCGACTCACGGATCAACACATTACTGAAAGAGACTTTATGAGCAGATTAGATGATAAATATTGGCCCATGAATTAATTTCTCGTGAAAACAATGTTAATAAAAAATTTTGTCGATAATACTTGCTTATTGCAATAATTACTCATTTATTATTATTATTACATATTGTATTAATTACTTATTTATAATCATTACTTATTACATTAATTAATTATTGTATTAATACTTACTTATTGTATGTTATTATTAATACAAAATTCTGTCCACAAACGTTGCTTTAATATAAAAACACCGAAAATCGTTTTTTTCAAAAACCGGTTATTTTGAGAGTTTTAAACTGCCAGATTAAACCGGAGGTGAAAAAAAATCTCGTTTTTTTTGCAATAACCGCCATCCCTAGGTAATGCTAAGATTCGGAGATTTATAGATAAGATTTAGCTGATTTTGTCTGGTGTTCGGCTGAAGGAAAATGCCTTGAAATATTTCGTATGCGAAGTACAACTTAGAGAAAATATTATAATCGCCAAGAAAAATCGATCCCCAAATTTCGATGGATTCTAACGGTTCTTACTTATTAACGCCACTGAGGCTACAGATTGGCGGTAATGCGCCAATAAAGAGCAATCTTGTTCACAAAAACCGCCAAATTGGCGGCACTTAAAAACCACCAAATTGGCGCTAATACGTAAGTACAAAAACTGCCAAAATAGCGGCACTTAAAAACCGCCAAATCTGTAGCTGCGGTGGCGTTGGCGGCACTTAAAAACCGCCAAATTGATGTCACTTAAAAACCGCCAAATTGGCGTCACTTAAAAACCGCCAAATTGGCGTTAATACGTAAGTACAAAAGCCGCCAAATTTGGCGGCACTTAAAAACCGCCAAATCTGTAGCCTCGGTGGCGTTAATACGTAAGTACCAAGTCGATCCCCAAATTTCGATGGATTCTAACGGTTCAGGATTCCCTGAGTCCTGAGAGACCATTTCAGGAACAAGATCTGTGTCTTTGCCTGTTTGTTGCTTTGTACGCGAACACGATAATTCAAAAACGTAATAAGCTGGATGGGTATAATTTGGTATTGTATGTTATTATTAATAAAAAATTCTGTCCACAAACGTTGCTCTAAGAAAAAACACCCAAAACCGTTTTTTTCAAAAACCGGTTATTTTGAGCGCTTTTAACCGCTAGGTTAAACCGGAGGTGAAAAAAACCGGTTTAACCGAAAACTGGTTTTCTTGCAATAGCCGCCATTCCTAGAGAAATCTTAAAAGGAGGTGGAAATCGTGATGCTATTCCAAAATAAGTTTTTGGTGAAGCCGTCACACATATCAATACTGAAGGAAAGATTATTGTAAATTAAGATAATCGTAGATGCTACTTTAGGCTATTCAATTCTTTAGGCTATTCAATTCTTGGTCATCTTAAAGGATCGCAACGCACGGACTTCACCGGTGGAGATACAAAGCAGAAAGAAGCAATTAGCAACGTTCAATTCATGGCCATCTTAAAGGATCGCAACGCACGGACTTCACCGGTGAAGATTCAAAGCAGAAAGAAGCAATTAGCAATGTTCAATTCATGGTCATCTTAAAGGATCGCAACGCACGGACTTCACCGGTGAAGATTCAAAGCAGAAAGAAGCAATTAGCAATGTTCAATTCATGGTCATCTTATATGTGCCTACCTTCGGAGCACTTTTTTTGAAAAAAAGGAAATTTTTATTCAACAGTTATGTTTTCAGTTATAATGGTGTATAAAACTGTTAATTCAAATGCCATTTTAATGAACAAATTTTTTATTTTCCAAATTTGGACCATTTTTGGTGAAAATTTAGTAAAAATTGACGTTTACGCCAAACTTCCTATAACAAATTCTAAGGCACGTATTTCCCTTTTTCTTTCAATAATATATTTGGTATACATTTACCTGTGTTATGAAGCAGAATATTTAGTGTACCTCTTAAAGTTACCGAGATATACCAAAGTTTGTGTACGCAACAGCTTTTTACAAAAAAAACTATCACTTTTTCAAATTAAAACAGCTCTAAAATAAATAATTATGCACTTTAAGCTATACTTGAGGTTCATAACATACCTAGAGATGTATAGAACACTGTGATTAAATTTCATTTGAATATATTAAAAACTTTTTAAGAAATGAGATTTATCGCAATGTCAAAAAATGAAAATAACAGTTTTCCAGAAAACGCAAATAAAGATTTTAAAGTCGCACAAAAAATTATATACATATTTTAACAACTTAAAATTCACATTATTTGTAAGTTAAGCCTTCTTTGACTTAAATTTAAATCAAAATTAATTAAAAATTAACTTTAAATTTTTTTTCTTGATAATTTTGTTTTTGGTTCGACTTGTCGCTTCGATTTCTTAATTCTCTCAATATCAATTTCTATGTAGTTTTTTTTAATAATTTCTGGTTCAAGTTTGACATTAAGATGGTTAAATACAGTCATCAGCCTTATATTGCCTGAATTGAATAATTAAACTGCTATTTTACTACCTAATAACAGTGTTTGGAGTGAGCGAAATTTTCTTTACGTAAAATATCCCGTAACTAGAGAAACAGTTGCCAGATACGCCTAAAACAATAATTAAGAAATAAATAAAACTTAATTCTATATTTAAAAAGTAAATTGTACATTCACATTGTCTAAGAGTAAAGAAATAACTGTTTAGATGAGTTTTTTGCATTTCGATGGCTTAGTTTCGGTTTCGAAAATTTGACTTCTGGTTCATAATTTAGGCAATAACTTTGCTTCTAACTATCGGAGAAACTAAAGTAAACCATTTTTGGAATCCTAAATGTATGGGCTTTAATACAAAGTAATAAAAAAAATTTCGAAAATTTTCATAAAAACGTCGATTTTAGGGTAGGCACATACCTTAAAGGATCGCAACGCACGGACTTCACCGGTGAAGATTCAAAGCAGAAAGAAGCAATTAGCAATGTTCAATTCATGGCCATCTTAAAGGATCGCAACGCACGGACTTCACCGGTGAAGATTCAAAGCAGAAAGAAGCAATTAGCAATGTTCAATTCATGGTCATCTTA
>BGPR01037309.1:0-15174 GCA_013235015.1 Araneus ventricosus
AGAACGGACATAGGCTAGGTGAAATCACGTTAAATTAATTATTTTTGTCTACAGATTAAAAATAGTTAACAAAGAAAGCCCATTGACTCCGCGATTCGCGATGAAAAATTTTATTTTTCAAATAAACTGTCACGTGATCCTTCAGGAATGCGAAAACATGTGGAATAAATTATTTTTAAAATCAACTATCACGTAGTCATTTTTTCCGCTGTAACTTCAGAACAAATTGTCCGATACACATTATTTTTATACCATCTTAAAGATAAACATTTTACCTTTGCAATGATACCAATTTTATTTCTGTGACATTTTTAATTCATTTTTTATTATTTTTTTTAAATTTTACGTGCAGACTATTTTGAAATAACGCAAATTTATAGCTACTCAGTTGCTAGGAAATGGTTAGAATTTGAACTAATTTACCTTTATTTCTGAAAATTTTGCTTATATTTATAAGTATCCATACAATAAGGCAGAATTTACGTGTATCTGTTGGTCGATCGGTCGGTCACAAGAACTCCTCCTGAGCGGTGAACGGTAGCGACGTGAAATTTACATACGGCATTCTAGAGCATATTTTTAGGTCAAAGGTGTTATTTTCAACTTTCAGAGTTAATTAGTTCTTAAGATATTTAATTAAATAACGAAAATTAGCCGCTTTTAAGCCTAATGCTTAGACGTTTTTTGTCAATAACTTCTGAAATATTTATTAGAAAACAATTAATTTTATGCCATTTTAAAGACCAGAAAATGATCTTTTTAATGCTATTAATTACATTGCGATGAAATGTTTTCTCTGATTGTTATTAAGGTTTAAAAATATTTTTGTAACGTAATTTCTAACGAGTCTTTTTATTCTTATAGAAATAAATTCAAGACAAATTACTGTTTCGTGCGCGGGCTTTTGCCAGTGTTAAAGTTAATATAAGAAAATATTGCTTTCTTTGACCATTAACAACAAAGGAGACTTTACACTTCCGGTTTCCTGTTGTCGTAGCATTTGCAGCTTTTAATGCGGTTACACAGTGATCCAATGACGTTGGTGAATTATTCTCTCGATGTTTTGTTTAACTCTCACAGTGAGGTATTACAGAATATCCATCTGTAGATACGATAATGGGCATTAACAAGGAAAATCATATACTGTAGAGCTCTTCAACATCTTAGAATTGTCAGGGCACCTTCCGACAAGCCTAGAATGTTAGCCTGTGTGCCAGTACTACTAATACGCAACCTCGATATACCGAGACTGCGCAATGGCACACGGTCGTAAATTACACACCAAGGTCCAAACGTCATGAAAGCTACTTTTATGACTGATATAGGGAGAAGAGAGAGTATTTTAATTCCACGCCTTCCGATAATGCCGAAGGATTTATCATCTCAGTTCAGAAGGCAACAAATCCCTTTAAAAATGTCATTTGCCAGGCTCAGGGGCAGTTACTGAGAGTGGCAGGCGTACATTTGGAAAAACCATATTTTTCCCATGTGTGGCCTGTTCACGTGTGTACAGCCCACACAACCTCTACATCCGTGCAAATAACGTGGTATACAAAAGTATATTAGCATACGTAAACAATTTACATAACTATATAAGCATACATGTACAGTACACTCCTGTCAGCCGTCCAATTAAGTATTATCAACCGTCAGAACTTTTCCTTTCCCCATTCAAAATGCAACAAAACATTTACATTCGTGAATTAAAAAAAAGATTAATTCAAATTCTTCGCGCACGAAGTCGCGGGTAACAGCTAGTAATATAATAAATGCGAAAGTGTGTCTGTCTGTCTGTCTGTTTGTTAAGCTTTCACGACCAAACCACAAAACGGATTTGGATGAAAATTGGCAGAGTTGTAGCTTGACACCCAAGAACGGACATAGGCTAGGTGAAATCACGTTAAATTAATTATTTTTGACTACAGATTAAAAATAGTTAACAAAGAATGCCCATTGACTCCGCGATTCGCGATGAAGATTTTTATTTTTCAATCAACTGTCACGTGATCCTTCAGGAATGCGAAAACATGTGGAATAAATTATTTTTAAAATCAACTATCACGTAATCCTTTTTTCAGCTGTAACTTCGGAACAAATCATCCGATACAAATTATTTTTATACCGTCTTAAAGATAAAACTTTTACCTTTTCAATGATATTAATTTTATTTCTGTGACACTTTTCATTCAATTTTTATTAATTTTTTAAATTTTACGTGCAGACGATTTTGAAATAACGCAAATTTATACCTACTTCGCTGCTAGGAAACGGTTAGACTTTGAACTAATTTATCTTTATTTCTGAAAATTTTGCTTATGTTTATAAATATTTATAAAACAAGGCAGAAATTACATGTATCTGTCTGTCTGTTGATCGATAGGTCGGTCACAAGAACTCCTCCTAAACGGTGAACGTTAGCGACATGAAATTTACACACAAGGTGCTATTTTAAACTTTCAGAGTTAATTAGTTCTTAAGATATTTAATTAAATAACGAACATTAGCCGTTTTTAAGCCTATTGCTTAGACGTTTTTTGCCAATAACTTCTGAAATCTTTATTAGACAGCAATTATTTTTATGCCATTTTAAAGACCCGAAAATGATCTTTTTTATGCTATTAATTACATTGCGATGAAATGCTTTCTCTGATTGTTATTAAGGTTTAAAAATATTTTTGTAACGTAATTTCTAACAAGTCTTTTTATTCTTATAGAAATAAATTCAAGCCAAATTACTGTTTCGCGCGCGGGCTTTTGCCAGTGTTAAAGTTAATATAAGAAAATATTGCTTTCTTTGACCATTAACCACAAAGGAAACTTTACACTTCCGGGTTCCTGTTGTCGTAGCATTTGCAGCTTTTAATGCGGTTACACAGTGATCCAATGACGTTAGTGAATTATTCTCTCGATGTTTTGTGTAACTTTCACAGTGGGGTATTACAGAATATCCATCTGTAGATACGGTAATGGGCATTAACAAGGAACATCATATACTGTAGAGCTCTTCAACGTCTTAGAATTGTCAGGCCACCTTCCGACAAGCCGAGATTTAATGCCGGTGTGCCAATACTACTAAAACGCAACCTCGGTATACCGAGACTACACAATGGCACACGGTCGCAAATTACACACCAAGGTCCAAACGTCATGAAAGCTACTGTTATGACTGATATAGGGAGAAGA
This sequence comes from Araneus ventricosus, assembly GCA_013235015.1. NCBI lineage: Eukaryota > Metazoa > Arthropoda > Arachnida > Araneae > Araneidae > Araneus > Araneus ventricosus. The sequence goes on from BGPR01037309.1 coordinate 3,184, forward strand.
GTGAGTATTTTAATTCCACGCCTTACGATAATGCCGAAGGATTTATCATCTCAGTTCAGAAGGCAACAGATCCCTTTAAAAATGTCATTTGCCAGGCTCAGGAGCAGATACTGAAAGTGGCAGATGTACATTTGGAAAAACCATATTTTTCCCATGGGCAAATATATGTGGCGTGTTCACGTGTGTCCAGCCCACACAACCTCTACATCCGTGCAAATAATGTGGTATGCAAAAGTATATTAGAATAGATAAACAATTTACATAACTATATCAGCATACATGTACAGTACACTCCTGTCAGCCGTCCAATTAAGTATTATATCCATCAGAACCTTTACTTTCTCCTTTCAAAATGCAACAAAACATTTACATTCCTGAATTAAGAAAAAAAGAATAATTCAAATTCTTCGCGCACGAAGTCGCGGGTAACAGCTAGTATTCAATAAAATTCAAAATAGCACAATTTCAATTACATTACATGCTTAAGTGTTTTGTAGCTATGACGATATTTAATTCCAAAATTTGATTTATAATAGTTGGGCTAATTCAGGGCATTTTTCCAGTTAGTATCCTTATTCTGTTGCTACAATCATCACTAGAAAATATTTTTCAAAGATTAGAAGAGTTTTTGGACAAGAATGGATAGAAAAAAAGTAAAGTATCCGGAAAAAAGACGGAGATTCAAAACTATTTTGAACAAATATTAAACCTCTATTATTGTTCAAGCAGTACAGTATTGATGAACATTAATATTAAAATTATTGAAAGAGAAATTAAAAAAAAAACGCTTCAAACATCTTTTTCAGTAATAGCATTTCAAATATTATTCGAAATTTTTATGAATATCAAAAGGTTCTCTGGAAAAACGTGTAGTTTATTAATTAATTAATTTTCCTTCTTTCATTCTCTTTTGTTTTTTTTTCTGCAGTGTATACAAAGTTACACAACAACACAAATGACAATTTCACTGCAGATTGGAAATATGTTTCAGAGTTGTATGTATATAAAATAATAAAAAAAATAAAGTGTTACATTCAATTACATGTTATGATATTACACAGTATAAAGGAAAAAATTTCAATTTCATAAAAGTAAGAGATATTTTCTTAACGACATTCGATTTTTTTCCATTCATTCCGAATGCTTAACTACAACATATTTCATTTGAAAATATGGTTTGAAATAGATATGTTTATTTGGAATACTTTTCCCGCTGTTTATTTGATATCATGCTTGTAAATTTTGTATCGGAAAGAACTTTTCAGTTAATAAAATTGAATTATAAAATCACCGACATAAAAGTAACTTTCTAAATACTAAAGATCACTTAAGGAAATTTCATGGTGCTAATAATAGTAATAAGGTGTCCAAAAGTTTAAAAATTAAATGGAATTAAAATTCATTTATATTTTTCCATGTAGATATAGAAATAAAATAGAGCTTTCTGATTTTAGGCAAGGGATGAAAAAAGGGAATTGAAGCTACATAGGGAAACAATAAAGTAGTTATACAATTGTATATTTAAAGTTTATCACCATAATAGCTATTTGAATAGTAGAGACGCTCCACACACAGAATCATCATGGATTCTGTGTTTGATTCTTTATATATATAGTTAGAAAAAGAAATGTAAAATATCGTAGGACGCTATCGTCGAAATATTTAGAGTTTAATTATTTTATTTTTTATATACTTGGACATTTTTAAACTTTCGAAATATTGTTCAAGTTATTTTCCTTGCTGATCTAGTCTTCAAAAATTATTGCCACTTCTCGTTAAAATTTAGCTCATCGATGTGGTTTTAATAGTTAAAATATCATTTAGCAGAGAATAATCTTCAAAATGTTTACTGAATTTAATGAATAATTTTTTATAATTCTGTATAAATAGAAAAATGAAATCCCTTACGTGAAGATTTTGGTAAGTTAATTTAGTAGAATTAACGTCTCGTTTTGAAGGTACGCTATGGCTAGATATGGATTTAGTATAATTTAGTTTATTTATATTAACGTTTCGCTTCAAAGCAACACGTTTTCTATTTTCGGACTAACCTCATCATTTCCATAATCCAACAATCTACTTTTGAGTAACTTAATAAAATATTACTCTTACACGGCGACGAATGATTTATTTTTACACTAAGAACTGTTTCTTCTATAATCCTCTATCCTTCCCTTTGAAATTTTTTCCGTCATTCGTTCCCTTGTGAAATGCATGAAGCTTTGATTTAGCATTTTTTTATCAGTAATATTTTCTCTCCAGTGGTTTGAACCGTGATATTTCAATCACAATTAATCGGTACTTAAATATTCTCAAAACAATACCGAAAGCGTCATATGCAATAAAAATTATATCATAGTTCATTAAACTTAGCTACTTTCTCTTATCCTCAAATTTCCCAGAGAGGCCCAAATATACTTAAAATGCAAACACACATCAAATCTTTAGCGAACACGCACATCATAAATATGTAAAATGAATCGCAGTTTATTTACTGTAAGTAAATTTTCCACTGGCGCTTAAAGTATTTAGGGACAGCTAGTTATATCGACTACAACCATAAAATAGATTTCTAACGTAATTTTAGAAAGAGGATTTTGAGCGCAAATTTATATTTTTTCGATTCATTTAAAGCACAAATCAACTGCAGAGCTTGATGAATATCTGTATGAACACTGGACGATCATAAAACCTAGCATAAATGATCATAAAATACATCATGTGAATATACATTATTTATACGGTAATTCATATTTCACTATTATCTAGGGACAGAAACATTGTTGTTGGATAATTTGATGAACTCGGCACTGGATGTAACAATTTTAGGCAGGTAGTCGTGTGTGTGATTTTCAAGATTGGTTCTGGAGTATAAGGGTTTTCAAATCTGAAGTGTGTGATAAAACATTGAATGGCATTACAGCCTTTGTTTAAATGACTTTAATGATTTTTAGAGCAAGCATGAAATTTGCAAAATGAAGGAAATCAGCGATTTGGGTAATGTGTAACCAAAAAGTACTATAAAAGATACTGCTCTTATCTAGATATTAATCCTTGCTAGACGTTTTTAACAGTGCTAAGATTATTATGAAAAGAGATAACACTTCAGATACTGTATAGAATGCATTACATTCATGAAAAGTGTTTAAGTAAATTTTAGCCATAGAAACATAGTAAGGTCCTCTAAAGAATTATTTAAGTTTTTCGAAAGAAATTGGAATTAACAATAGAGAAAACTTCTTCATTATTTGACCACGGTTCAAAAGTAAGTGGTTAGTTTCAAAATTAGCTACCGTATTTTGAAAACGGGACGTTGAACTATCTATTACTTTTATAAAAGCTAAACCTAATTATTTCCGTACCACAGATTACGAATGTAGCTTTCACAAGCAGCTAAGATGAGAAAGAGCTAAACATTGCATTAAATAAGACTGATGGTCGATTTTCTTCTATAGGGAAATATATTAAATATTATAATAAATAACTTTTTAACCTCAAATAAATAAATAACAATATAAATGTACAGAAATAAGCATTCGCATATTTCCAGCTGGGCAAACAACCCTATTTTACTTTTTCCAACACTTTGACTCATTAACATAATATTAACAAATTTATTGTAATGAGTACCTACAAAAAATACTGCAAGAATATAAATTTAATTCAATAAAATTTCTTCTCCAGTGTCATAAGAAAGAGAAAAAGTGTAATTGAAACATAATTTAATTTCGTCAGGAGAAATGAAAAATATTGTAAAGAAAGAAAACGCGAAAAAAAATTACTCAGTTTGAAAATAAAACCTAACAAATTGAGGGATAGCTTGAAAACGGCACTAACTTCGAGGGAAAAAATTAAACACTTAAAAAATTTTGCTCATATTGACTCTTGTAAAATAAACTCTTCGTAAAATTTGAAAAATTCCTCATGTGGTTTCAATAGGATGATGTCTTTGATGTGCATTGCTGTAACTAGTTAAACTACTTCCTAAATGTTTAGGAGTTTCAGTACGTTAAACAGAAATGCTTCACTTCATTTGTGGAGAGGAATCCAGACATTATACTGAAAAAGTTTCCTTTTTTTACTAATATTAGGGCTGTAACGGTCTAAATTTTGATTAAACACAGTATGAAAGCATATTATTAATTTTTTCGGTTTATGTTTACTGGAAAAAAATTAATTTTTTTGGGATGTTCAAGCAAATTACTGCAAGTTTCGAAGATTACGTTATGATATGTGACGCTGTTTTATGCTAATACTTTCTTCTTATTTATGTTTAAAGATATTTAAGGGACTGTTCCTCAAGAGAATATATTAAATTTAAAATATTAGAAGAAGAGTTTTATTTTATAGCAATAATGTTAGAACATAAAAATTGCTTTTAAATTATTACTTATTGAATAATTTTTTGAATTCCATTCCATTGCACGTGTTCTTTTCTCAATAAATATTCAAATAAAGAAAGGTATTTACAATGAAACTCATTAATCACTTTAAATAATTTCTTTATTATCCAAAAACTTTTTGAGTTCATAAATTGAAGAGCTATCAAGGTTTGTTCTAAGCACTGCAATGAGATCATTCTAATATATTATCTTTCAAAAAATGTAAAATTCACTGTGTGTGGAACGCTTTTTCTTCTTAAAGAGAATTTTTTATAACCAGCGCTGAAAATTCATTTGGATTCTTTTTAATATACTTGTTTGCTGATACTAAATTTCCCATAACGGATAGAAATTCACTATAGAATGATAGCATGACCGTCCTATATTGACATCGGAGTATTGTGGACTTGAGAAACGATCCATCTAAGATCTGCCTAACTATCAGGGTGAAGCAATTTTATTCTGAAATCAGGAATCAAACTCTCTTACTTGAGCGCGGTGCGGTAATTTGGATGTTGGGACGCCAATCGGGAGCCATTATTGTTATTTGAAAGAAGTTTCAAGAGGCGAGATCCTTCAAAGCAAAGCCGCCGCATATTTTCAAAGTAGGAAGTTAATATTGCTATCCACAGTCATGAAAGCGGTTTAATTCGGAAATTATCGTGTTTTAACTCTTTAATCCTGAGGGAACTTTTTTCTTCCAGCCCATTTAAAACCGGGAATATTTAGCAGGACTCGGTATTAATTGGACACGCCCAACCTGGGTCGTTATTTACCCCACCTCCCGCTATAAACTTCCCGTAAGTCGCACGGAAATGGGTTCTGATTGACAAGAATAATTGGACCCCCTACCGCGTACTTCCCCTCAGAAGAAGCCAACCGCCTCAGACCGACTTTCGTCGCTATTAAGGGGAAATTTTTAGAAACTATCGCCAGCGTCATTGAGTTATTAAGTTCTTTTTTATTTTCTCCAAGATCACAACTCTACAATATAATTTAGCTCAGACAGTATAGATAATAATTTAATACTCTAGTTCCGAATAGATGAAAATTTATTTATATACTCTTTTTACAAGTTAGACATGATAAGTTTTACAAGAAAATATTTACTTGGACAAAAAAAATTCACCTTTAATTCTAAATTACTATCGGAGAATGCTTCTATAAAATTAAGGTAGTTGATGACTAGAAAAAATAATATTAAGATGGACCTATCTATATTGCAGCCTTACATACTGGGGTCATTCCATTTGACTCGTAGGTGGTCCGGTATCTTGTAAACTATGATCTGCGTCTGTTTTCAACGTCGACGGTAACATTTCGCTCGTTCCAACACATCAACTCACCGCTTTGTTCCTTTCTTGTCTTTTTTTCTTATTCTCAGAAAGAACACCAACCATCCAGTTTTTCCGTATAACAATGAACTCACCCAGAAAGGTCATCATATTTATGGCAACCCTAATTTCCTCCGGATGTAATCGACGCCGATGGAATTCTAATAAGTCATGATATTCTGAGTATCCACTTTCTCATCAGCTCATCTTACAAAACGAAATGAAGTCTGAATATTTTATGCAACAAAGTTTATGGGCAATAACCAATGAGAATGTGTTCCGATTTCGTACTTTTCTCATACGCATCAAAGGAATTTTTTCCAAGATTCATTTAAATAACCATTAAAATATTGATTTTCTTTCGATTTCCGATGCCAGTTTTCAGTTCGAAGGTGTGTTGGATTTGCTATTCTGAACAGGATCACTTTAATTTTAATAATCATAAAGCTAAGCACTATTTTGGTATCCGGATCATGATTGATCGGGTTTTCGTAAATGACAAATATGGGTACTGTGGTCAGTTAAAAAAGAGCCATCATTGGTCCATGAAACAACTCCTTCAATAGGAGGTATGCCCCGCCATTGGAGAGTGGGCAACATAACTACACCACCATTAATGTACCGTCAGGGGAAGCAAGAAACATCATACTTATTTGGGCCATTTTCATCCATGATCCACCGGGGGATTTTCATTAGGGGCTCTGCTTCTTGCTCACTAACGCTCACTAATTCCCAGAAGAACAGCATAACAATCCTCCCAGTTTTTGCTGAGGATCCCTGCTCGCTTCGCTCCCTACATGAGGACACTGTTTCAATAGCAAATATTTTTTTCAGTTTAATAGATTTCCTTATGATGCTTAAAAAAGCATAGAATAATTTTTTTCCTCTTGAAAAAGATTTTTTATTATTACCAATGCCGAATAATCACCCTCCAAAAATTTTTAATTAAATTTTTATAATAATATAATTTATTACATTTTTTAAGAATTTAGAAGAAAAATTGACCATTCAATTGCAAGTGAGAAGGGAAATTATACGAAAAAGGAAATATTTAGGAGTTTCAAGATATATGAAGAGAACCTTAAAAATCAGAAAAAAAAAAAAATATCTTAAGAATGCGGTTTCATTCCTTCATTCATTCAATACCCAAGAGATCCGACTCAACCTTAAGATTTTAGAGTGCAGGCTGACTCTCTGTTTGGTTTCGTTGCCGTAATAGCGCGAAGAGTTAAATGGCAAATGGAAGAAAAAAATCAGTATTACCACTGCCGAATAATCTGCCCCCAAAAATTTGAATTTGGCGACCACATTTTATTTTTAAGTCTAAGCAACACGCTCAGCATGCTTAAACCAATAAGGCTCCTCATTCTCGATGTCTTTCAAAGCTTTCTTCAGCTCAAATCAAGTGATACCTCAATTGCTGTAAATGTTGCCAAATCCTATATCTATATAATATATTTTTTGGGAGCCAAACAAGAGAAATATTTATATATATTAACCAAATAAATGTTCTTTATAATAACGGATTTAGTTTTACTGGTGTTTTTTTAATAACTTTAAACTCAGCAACACAAATATTTCCACTATTTTTTCCAAAAATAAATATTATTGGAATATAGCTTAGAAATTTTTTAAAAAATAAAGCTTAATTTTCAATTAACAGAAATTTTAATTAACTTTGGGGCTTAAAAGTTGACAATGATCTTTCTCTTTCTTTCCAGAGCACATGTTCCAAATTTTATCAAGATTGGACAAAAGTTGCAGATTTGTATAATGAACTCGCTCACTCTGTATTAAATAGGAAGAAGGTTAATTAACCATGTTTAGTTAGTTTCCGTACAGATAGCTGGCAACCTAAACCAGATGCAAATAGATTATGAAACTTTTTTCCTGCACCCTCGTGTGTTGATGTTCTCGAGCGTTGTGTGTTGATTAAATGGATTGAGCGCCGAGTACCGCGTGGACAGTTTGCCGATGTCTTAGGTGTGGTGATGGTTAATTACTGTCTTAAGCTTTTCAAAGCTCCTCTAATATCACATCTGTTTATATCTCATTCAATGGAATTTATTTAAGTAACCGTACTGCATTTAATAAAGCAATTTAGTTTTCTAACTCTGAATACCTGTTTTAGTCATCAAACACCCTAAACAATGCCACGAGCTCATACCCACTCCCACGTACATATAGATTTAGAATTTCCAGGTTTTGTGTGGTAAATGTATATTACTAGTATCTGTAGGAGTCTGAATACCAAAGATTTACGAGGCACTATGGCACACAACAATACTTCAGCATCGATATTTGGTCTGATACTGTAATTATTTGCATTCGGCGAACTCTGCTGGATGAGAGAAACTGTCGGGCATTCTTGGAAAGGCCTAACCCGTAATCACCACCCTGCAGGCATTCGCCGTAAAATGGCATCTTGTAACGCTTGGTCACCTGCTCCAACATAGTCAGAAAGACTCCTTTAGCAGTCGGATAATGACTTTTTGATAACTTGTTCCTACCTAGAGATGACTTGCATGTGTGTGCCTGATATATTCTAAAAGATTGACTATGATCGTGTGATTCAACATGTATATGGAATGTTTATCATCGAAACTAATTCCTATATTGGAAATGAATAAAGAGATACTTCCCTCTCATGTGTTTAGAAAAAAGAAATTCTTTCTTAACCGTAAATAAAACGTTGAAAAGTCTTTGCGATTGAAAACAATTTTAATACAAATACAAAGCTATTAATTTGTTCATAAACGTTGAATGAGTGAAAGGATTAACTTTCCTAACTATTCCTAGGTAAACTACCACCATAAGTTTATACACTGATGTACAAAGAAATTAACTGAATTCGGTAATTTTGCTCCAAATAATGAAGTTCTTAAGCCTGCAATCAATCTAAAGTATTTATTTGATGAGTTAATACTGTGCCCTTTAAAATATGTATTATGTAGTTTAGATAGGTAACTGAATTTATGAAATTCGGGCAATATTTTTTTCTGAGAGAATAAGAGGTGAAGGAAATTTCTAATTATGGAAATTAATTTTTTAACGGTAGGAGGAAAATGTGTAATAAAAGTAAGATTTATTATGATTAAAAAAGTAAACTTAAATCAGCCCAGGATTGCCAGGTTGGCCTTTTAAGGACAAATTCTGGAAATTTGGCCTTTTTTGACCTTAAATTCATTTTTGGCCTTTTTTTGGCTTTATTTTTCTTTGTAACTTTTAGAGCGATTCTTAATATATAATTTTACTATTTTTTAATATTTTTTTGATATGATACTTTTCAACTCGCTGGCAGTGAACTGTCAAACGAAGTAGTTCCAAGATAAGAAAGGTTTCTGTCCCTGAATTCTGATTGCATTAGTCAGAATGCCAATAGCGGAAGCTATGTTTGTCTCTGCACAGCATATATAAGAACACACTTCCTCTGAGTTTATTCATTTCTTTTCATGAATTCTGTTATGGACACTTCCAAACAAAAGCACAAAATTTTATTTTTTTCTTGTTTTCCATTTTTTAGACGGAGGACATCGCATTACAGATCTTTTAAAGGAAAGGAAGAAAAAGTGTTTATGTCTGTAAATTCGTTATTGTTTGAAATACATATTAATACAGCAATAAAATTGAAATACAGCAATTTAACAAACATTTTAATTTCAAAATTTAAGGGATAGAAAAAATTTTCAAAAATATTTAGTACGACGCAGCATATTGGATGCGAGCTAATTAAACAACTTCGAAACTAAGAGGCAGTGCATTTTTGAAATTTTTACCATGTTATGGAAACTCAGCCATCTATGATGAGTCTGAAATAATTTTTGTATATTAATGCTTTTTTCTTACTGTTAGTTATTTACTATGTGAGTGAAAGAACTTTTGATTTATTACAATCACACCGAAAAATAAACATTGTTGTTAATAATAGAACACATTGTTGTTAACAGGAATTGATATATTTTGCTCATTCTGTACCGACAAGAATAGATTTTTTTTGCAAAGTCGTGTAAGTAGATGTTTTTTTTATTTTCACTTAAATTTTGGACATATAAAAGAGTGTTATACATATGTCATTCTAGTGAAATTCCTTTTCATGAAGGATTGTCATTTTCTTATAACAAATAAGGGGAAAATGAGTGCTTTAATTAGATTTTCAAATTTGGCCTTTTCTGGCTTTATTTTAAAGACCGTTTGGCCTTATTTTGATCTGGCAACCCTGAATCAGCCGGAGAAAAGTTATCATATTTTGATCGCAAAACAGTGCTTTATATTTTTTTTACTTCCATTGATTTTCTTATGTTTTTGCTGAATCATTCGCAACTAATAATGCAAACTTAAAACTTTAAGCTTCACGTTTCCACATCTCATCCCTACTAAATGACAATAACACTAATATTCATTTTCTAGCCCAAATATAAAATTCCAGGCTTTATCTTAAAGAGAAAAAAAGCATATATTATATATGTTTGGAGACAAATTTTAAAATTTTATATAAGAATTTTTGCAATATTAAAAGTGGTACAACTTTTCACTAACAATTTTTCCATACTTCATTCCCAACTATTCAAAGATTATATCTCATTTTGACTCGAAACAAATTTATTCCCGTTTGCTAAGCACCTAATTAATATTTTCAAAATCTAGTTACAGGGAGGGCAAAAGAAAATCCTTAGACAATTAAGAAACCATAAAAAAGCGGACTGTAAAATGGGTGCGGGGCAGGAACATTGGTGAGATTTTTTTCTTGGGTAGAAATCACTTAAACTAGCCCAAAGATCGGCCAAACTTAAACATCCGAAAAAAATGTTCTCTCAAGCGACAAATTATTCCATACCCTCCCTGTATTAAGTAGTAGAAAGTTACACGACCTCAAGCGTCGGGTTTCGGGGGAGGGGGTGAGAAGAGGGTGAATTGGCCATTTTTGACAGCGTTTTTCTCAAGTATCTCGACAACTATTCAGTTTTTAAATTGCAATTAATTTAACAAATTAAAGAGCGTAAAATTATCTACCAATACGTACTTTTCATTTACTTCCACCTTTAATAGTTTCCCAGATAATGGATCTCAAATGTTGCCGCCATCTTGAATTTCCTCCCCTTTTTCAGTTTTCCTTAAATATCTCGAAAACTATTCAATATTCAAATTACATATAATTAAACAAATTAAAAAGTGACCATTCCCTACAAATAGATGCTGATTTTTCTTTAAACTTTAATAGTTTTTGAGATAATTGGTCTGAAAGTGGATGAGTTTGTAAAAATCAGTCCAGTCAACGAAGGTTTTGAAAGAAACATTAAATCGTATAGTTTTGAAAATTTGTACACATGTTCGTGAGTGGTTTCTGAAGAACATACTAAAAGTCCCCGTTCCTGGGGTGTGAGCTCGCGCCGCAATCTTGGATTGCATACCCCCCTTTTTTAGTTTTTCTTGAATCTCGAAATTTATTCTATTTTCAAATCAGCAAATAAAAGACCGTAAAATTTCCTACAAATAAATGCTTTTAGTTTTCTTCTGGCTTTAATAGTTTTCAAGATAATGGGTCTTAAATTTTGTCCCATCTTGGATCTCATCAGTCTTTTTTAAGTTTTTCTGAATATCTCGAAATTTATTCAATTCTCAAATTACATGTAATCAGCAACTTAAATACAGTACAATTCCCTACAAGCTCAGGCTTTTATTTTTGTTTTAGCTTTAATAGTTTCTGAGACAAAGGATCTCAAAATTTACCGTCAGCTTGGATTTTATCCACTCTTTTTTAAATTTTTCTTGAATATCTCGAAAACTTTTTGATTTTTACATTACACGTAATACAAAAAATTAATGATCCTAAAATTCGCAACAAAAAATTAAATACTTTTATTTTTTTCTAGTTTTAATAGTTTCTGAGAAATTTAAGAAATTCTAATAAAGGGAGGATTAAATCCAAGATGGTAGCAAATTTTGAAATCCATTATCTCGGAAACTATTAAAGCTAAAATAAAATCAAAAACATTTATTTGTGGGGAATTTTGCGATCTTTAATTTGTCAAATCATATTTAATTTTAAAATTGAATCGATTTGGAGATATTCAAGAGAAATTTAAAAAAAAGGGAAATCCAAGATTGCGGCAATCTTTGAGACTCATTATATGGGAAGCTATTAAAGCCGGGGGGGAAATGGTATTTGTAGGGAATTATACGCTCTTTAATTTGTTTAATCCATTGTAATTTGAAAACTGAATAGTTTTCAAGAGACTTTCGAAACACTGTGAAAAATTACCATTTCACACTTTTCT
>BGPR01037310.1:0-15173 GCA_013235015.1 Araneus ventricosus
TCTAATTCAGAATTTGAAGATTCATAACTATCTAAAGAACTCTAATAATTTATTGCTTTATCACTATCGTCGGAAAAATCCATAGATTAGTAAATTAAAAATTTACATATTTCCTCCACGGAAAGTTAACGCGTTCTTTTATCAATAGCTGCAAAAATAAAACAAAGAGGCATAAAAACCCTTGACAGAATATCTCCCATGAAATCCCAACCCAAGCGAGAAGAGAAATTATAAACCACAATCACTCCAAAATGAGCTAAAGAGCTCTCTAACATATGCTTCTATTGACACTCGCCAGCACGTGTTTCTGTTTATTCTCAAAAATCAAATAATTCTAATAGAATGATTCACAGACACGTGGCCGACTACAATCTGACCTCGGAGAGAGAAAAACTAATGTACGGGGCCAATCTTTTAAAAGAAACATGGAATAGTAACGCCATCTGATAGAAAACCTTTTGTTCCAAAAGCCAAACGCATATATGCGGCTTTCGGCCCAAAGCAGCGATTTCTCCGTAAGGCAAGGATGCGGCGCTCGGCCCTGAGATGAGTCAAGCTGAAACGCACATATGCGGCGCTCGTCCCGAAGGGGTTAATTGATCAAAGCTTTATTATTAATTTCAATATTCTAATTGAACTTGTACGATTTCTTTGTAGACTGTGACAAAACTTCACATTCCTCTGAACCGGGGATCGAACCCGCTTTCATAGGGTTGGAAGGCAAACGCAATAACCACTATACCGGACAGGGCTACACATGCTGGGACAGATGGTTCATAAGAAGCTTTCCTACGTCAATTTTGCGGGAATGGCTTCCGAAACAGTTTGAGCGGAAATGCTTTCGCGGACTGTCGTTCAAACCTTGTCGGAGAGATAGTTCATAAAAAGCTTTCCTGCGTAAACCTTGCGGCAATGGTTTCCGAAAGGATTTGCTTAGAAATGCTTTCGCGGACAGCCTATGGAAAGTAAAATGGCAACCTTTCCGCAACCTTTTTTGCTATCTGGGAGGTATATAGAAGCCCCAGGTTATTGTCTAGGAAATGTATAATAACGTTCTGTATCAAATTGCAAGGATGGTAAAAGTGTAAAATAAGTACTATATTACTTGTTATTAACTATAACTTGTTAAATACTATATTACTTGTAATAAATTCAGTTGGCATTTTGAATTATTATTGCAAATTCATTGCATTCATGTTAAAATTTGTTTGTGGAGGAATTCATAGGAAAGTTATGAATGCCTGGTAACTAAAACTTGCAAAGTCGTCTTCTGGCAGAACGTTTATATGCAACAACTTCAGAAAAGCTTATTCAAACGTCTATAAGGTCTAGTACTTCTCATAAAATGTTTATTAAACGTCAAAGTGAATAAACTCCTTCAGCTTTACTTTCATTTGGTATACATTATCTTCTGGCAACATTATTGAGCCATAATACTCAGAAATGGCTTAGAAATGGTTGTAATACTATTCCAAAGTCTTCGTAACACCGCGTAGTCTCCTAGATTTGTAGATGCTAACTCCATTGAGATTATTAGGACAAACAAACAACAAACAAACAAACAAACACTTTCTTCAAACTCCTCTCCTAATTAAATGTAATGAGATGTAAACTTTGGTACAAACGCTTTCTTCAATGGCTTGCCTTAATAGTGCCACCTTGTATAAAGGGTTTCCGATTACAGTGTGATATACCATCAACTATCTTCGAAAAGCTAAATGAATCACTTGTAATGTGTATAGAAAGCGTTATTCAAACAAGATAATTTCCATATTTTATTACCATATGGTTGGACGGCACTAGCATGGCACATGAATTAATATTCTTAATTAATTATTATTTTTTGATAAAATGACAGAAATCCCTGAAACCGTTCATGCAATTAAATGAATTTGGTGAATATTATATGCAGTCTACATTTTTTCCACAAAGCCATTAAAATATGTTCAAATATTTTCAAACAAATTTCATCAAATCATCTAACAAAAAAGCCATCTTCAGCTTAGCATTACTCATTGAGTTCAAAAAATGCAAAACGCCTTCTTGATGTTATAAAATACCAATAAAGAGGAAAATAGAAAATAAATTAGGTGGGGATTAATGGAAACAAAGTTTTGCTCGACTATGCGTGAGAAACCTAATTAAATATGGTCTTGAAAGAATGTTAACCTACAAGATTCTGTTCGGAGATCAAAGAATAGTAAGTCTACAGCAAACAAAGCTTCTTCATTCCTCTGAAAGGCGTAGAATAAATAAGCTTTGTTCCACGTAAGGAAATGCAAAGAAAAAGAGTAGGATTAGTAACTTATCCTTCTTTCAAAGAGCAGTTATTAACTGATATTTGTGGGAAAAATACAAGTTTGTGAACATTTTCGTGGTATGACATGCTTTTTTAACTCTGTGAAAAACCCTTCATCTTCAATTTAAGCAGGCTTTATTCATCATGAAGACATTTTAAGACTTTTAGATTTTTAAATAGCTTTATTCTTATCAGACGTTTGGCGCAGTATAGTCATATCTATCTCTTGCGCCATAAAATCCCAGGTGCCTATGCCTACCTACCTGCCTTGGTGGGGAATCATTTAAGTAACGTTTCTGCTACTTAATTAATCTCATATTATTCGAAATTGTTTTATGAGAGAAAAAATAGTTTCTTAGCTGAATGAAAATGCTTTACAATAAATTAAGGATTTTTCAAACCTCAACGATTAGCATACGTTTATAGTCTCGTAGATTTCCATGTTGAAACGCAAGCCGAAAAATATGAAAAACTTTATGCAGTTTTATCAACCCACCATTGTACTAATGTTGCGTAAAAGTATATTTTAATTATTTAAAAAATTATTAAGGTTAGAGGTTTTGTAAAACTTCGGAGGTTAAACCTCTAGCATTTCAACAAATTGCATCCAACATCTCTCAAAATAATTTTAATTGATAAACAATTTAATATGTTGCAATGTAATATGTTTAATATGTATGTGTAATATGTTTAATATGTACAATTTAATATGCTAATATGTTCCACCTGCACTTTTATACAAATTGCAGTTGAGACTAATATAAATTAACAGTGTACTTGAACAGGTCTGCTTGGATTCAAACAGATATTTCGTAAAAGCTATAACATTATTTGCCACCTATACTTTAATATGAAATAATGAAAAATTAAATGCCCTATTGAATGAAAATTTATTTTCATCAATATGTCAAGGCTAACTCTCCGATTACCATTGGTATTTTTTAAGGAAACCCAAATAAAGAAATATTTCAAAATTAATTTCAAATAATAAAAAATTCTAAAGTGTTAACTACATTTTATTACAACCAAATAAGGCAAAGAAACAAATTATATTTAACAGTTAATTTTGTTAAAAATTAGAGGCTAATTACCATACTTATGAAATATGCACCATTAAAAGATAATTTTTTAAAGTCAATTTTTAAAAATTGAATTTAAAGTCTGAGAATTATTTTTATAACACTTTAACTGATGATAAATATGCAATTTAAAGCTTTGATGAAAGATTGAAACACATTTGACATTCCTTATAACAATTAAACGTATTGTTCCGAATCATGTGATAAATATGAAAAATTATGGATAAACTGTATAAGAATTTAGTTGGTTTCATTAAAAATATAATTCTTTTCATTTTAAAATGGTATAAAATGCATTCCTGTCAGACAATATTTTAAAAAGTTATTCGGTTAATTTAATTGCTTCGCTTAATTTTCAAATATTAAATTTCTAGTTAAAATGCAAAAGAAATCGCACCTAAGTGCGGATTCCCAGCATCCAAATTATGTTTGCACCAAATTTAGTAGCTCTAGATCCAACGCTCTGTCTTATACATCGCTAACACACACCGGCTTTTATCATTAGAAGAGTTTATCACTGGCGAAGCCAAGATATGTCGTGGGCTCCTACTACTACACCAGGTCACATCACCGCTCCTAGAGCGGATATCACTCCTGATCAGTTTGGATTGGATGTGATCGGGAAGGGGAGGGGGAGGCCTGGGGTTGATCTTTAAAAAGAAAAAAAATATGAGAAAAAAGGAGAAGAAATATTTAAAAACTATTGGGAAAATGATTTAAATGGGTGGAACTGTTTTTAAAAGTATTCTAATTCTTGAAAAAGCAACAGCAAGATTGTTGCTGAACTAACAATCCGCAACGTTTTTTTTTCTTCTGAAAAACTGCGCCATTCAAGGAGGGGAATGGAAGAATTTTAAGCTATCAGTATAAATCTTGCATACGAAGTGTTAACTAGCACAGGTATCAAAAGAGAAAAAATAATTGAAATATACAAATATATAGAAATAATAAAGCAACACGCGCTGGTTAAATATGTTCTCTATAATAGGGTTACATGTAAAAATGAAAGAACAAGTATCAACAAACAGTAAGAAAAAAGAAAACAATGAAATGAAAACAGACATAATAAAAAAGGGAGGGTAAATTACTGAAACACTCAATCTTCTAAAAAATAGGCTAACACGGCTCAAGGAATAACATTTAAAACAACAAATGCATACTCTTATATATAAAAATATAAATAAATATTCTTGAAAAAAAAATTTAAAAATCTTACTAAAAATACTTTCTGAGACGGTAACAATATAATAGCTAAACAAATTTGTATGTACAATTGTTAAGTTAAGAATAACAAAGACTGGCTGAAGAGTTCCAAATAAAAGCACTTGCACATAATCCTTGGTAACTTATGACGGAACGGGATCAAGGACAAAAGGAACGTCATCCATAGATGTTCAATGCACTTTTAGAGTTTAAATTAGGGTGATGATGCAAAAATCAGGTTTCAGTATCTAAGCAGCTCAAACCCAATGCTGGCTATCGGGGTAATGAAGAAGCCGATATTCTCGCCAAAAAAGCCATCACAGAAGTCGTTGCAATGAAAGGTCTAAACCATCGATGCGAACATTTACAAGAACTGTTTTTTTATAAACGGCAAAATCTTTGGGATAATCGAAACACTGGACGTTCTGTCATAAAGTTCTCAAAACAGTTTACCTAAAACCAGTCTTTTGGACACGTGAATAAATTCTGTTTGCCACAGGACACGGTCCATTCCCTTCATTCCTTACTCGCTTCCATTTATCGGATAGTGGCTCTTGTGCCTGCGGAGAAGTCGGCGATCCCATCCACTATGCGACATCTTGCCCAATGACTCTCTCTTGACATGATAGGAAACACTTCACTGGAAAATATGTGGTACCAAAGAGTTCTGGAGAATCCGAAGTCAAAAAAAGATTGATAAACACGATTAAATTTATAATAGACATCGAAAACATAATGCGACTGGAATAAGTACTCACCTGCCTTTGTACAATAAATCTAGCTTATCCTGCATTCAATTCACTGAATATACTAAGTTCTTCCTTTCTCATAAATTTTTAATAGCAATCTTCCTATTCCTTGCATTCTACAATTAACACGGAATGGCTCCCTATTTCTAATACGTTACTCAAAACCTGTGCATTGATGTAAGCTGCCTCGTGTTGTTCGTCATCACCTACATTCATCATTTTTACTTCAATCACATCGTGTCATTCAAGATATTGTATATATTCCTTTATTTTGTTGTCATTTCTATGTGTTAACACCATCTTTGTAAATTCTTCATTTGTCATTCTTCTCTTGCTGTAATTTATTTTTAAACTCAATAAAGTCCACCAACATCTATACCAACCCTGATAGGAGCCACCTGAGCTCTAGAGACAGCGGTGTGGTGTGGTGTTAAAGTGTTAAAGTATCTAAGCAGCTGCTCGCACGTCTGAATGAAATCCAAAAGGACATATTAGCAGCTGCTTAGATACTGAAACTTGATTTTGGCTGAGGTCATCAACATTTTGTATCATCGTGACTTATGTAATTCAAAATACTTTAAATTTACTCACCTGACAATAAGAATGACAAGGGACACTACAATACTTTTGATAATTTAATAACACAATAAAATAACTATCAAAAAATGTTTTCGACAGCATTAACGCTACAAGTACTAGTGGAATGACTTCAAAAGAGGGAAAGCTTTCGAGCCTGTCAAAGCCAGAAAGCAATGTTACCACGTTTTATTTTTAAGGAAAGAGATTAAGAAAAAATAGGTGTAGTGATTTGAAAAAAAAATCAAGAATTTGGGTTTAGCTCTGAGCGGGGTTGCAACTCCCCCTGGATTCTCCACTGGAGTTTATTATTTGATTTTTTGTTGTTCAAGGTAGATGTAAAATAGTTAGGCGAGGATAATGGTTTATTATGCATAGTTTTACATTAATCATCCGAGTGAATCCGAGTAAGAAGATTCTGAAACAAAGTACATAATTTTCACAAATCCTCTACTTGGCTGCCCGTCGTTTCTCTTAAAATATTACATCTTCAAACTCGTTTCCTCAGTACAATTCTAAGCATGTTCACGACGATCAAATTGTACTGCAAGTACAGTTTCTTTCAGAATAAATTTTCTGGTACTGTCGAAAGAAATCTCGTTGAACTTGAGCATCGGTTTATAAGGGTGCCCAAATGAAAAGAAGACTACAGTCATATTTAAATAAATTGTAATAACAATATTCTAATTGCAGTTCATTTGGAACAGTACAACTATGAACAATCGCCATTGACATTGATACATTGATCCCAGCGTTAGGAAGGCATTGGATGGCTTCAGTGTAGAAACTGCATGGTCAGGCAAACACCCAGTCTCGCCGTCTTCTGATTCTCTGACAGATACTTGGGCACCCACAGTGCGCAAACTTTGCCATAACCAAGCTTCTTGTGGATTATGTGAGGCACAGTTTTTTTGTTTATCAACAGTTGAACAGCAATTTCACGTGTGGTGATCCGACGATTCTTTCGTATGAGCTCATCTACAGCCGAAATCGTGGCACTGTTGGTCACAACGTGCGCCTACCCAGAGTGTGGCAGGTACTTGATGTTTACGCATCCCGCCTCATAACTCTGACACCACCGGAATATGGTGCACCGTGCGAGACACTGCTCTCCGTACACTTCTTTCATACTGCGATAAATTTGTGAAGCATGGTCCCCTTCTGCGCTTTGTGTTGATCTGGGGGAATCCATTATACAATGAACTGCGGGAACAACTGTCCAGAAATGAAGATATTGATGCGAAGCCGTTAACTAAAGGTGCAATTCGGAATACCATCACGCCATCTATAGGTTAGTACATTAACTCACTGGGATTTGATAGTTTAGTTATACTAACGTCTCGTTTTGAAGTAGCGTGAGGGCTATTTTGGGACGGACCTCATAATTTTTAACGGTTATGGTAATTAAGATGGTCAGATGACGGCACCTGAGCTGGCAACCCTCTGCAAACTTCACCACCACAACAGGAGGAAGATGTTTGACACCCTACGTATGATTAAACGTACAACAGCCCAATACTTGAGGGATCTTTAGGGGAATCGGGTTTCGAACCTGGAACCCTCAGGCCCCTCCTTAAGCCGTCACCTTGCCACTTTTACACCACGGTCTAATTTGAACATCGGAATGATCTTCATTAAACCGCAGAGACCATTTCCCTTTTTCAGAGTTTTTATGCATATCTGTTGTTACTAGAAGACAGAAAGAATGATGAACAGATGCAAATAACTACTCAATAAGATGTGGAATTTCAACAATTAAGGTAATCTATCCTTGTAGAGGGACGAGATTCGTGTTTATATGGAATGCCGCTGTTGAAGAATTAATTCAATTTCAGGAACCATTTTTATTAGATGGCTAAGTTCCACGACACAGTTCATTAAAAGGTACAAGACGCAAGACAGAGAACAACAACACAAGACAAGTACACAGAATAAAAAAGAGAGAGGCATGATGGGGAAAATCCGGATGGCTCTAGTAGCGCCACCTACTATAAAAAGAGAAAGCAGTGAATTGTAACCTCTACATTCTCAAATTTAGGATGTTATACTATTAAACTCTCTCTGTACTGCCATTAAAGTTTCGTAAAATATTCAATTATTGGTTGCTCAACTTATTTTATAACTTAGAAGGCAATTTACAGCATTTCAAAAAATTGGGCGTATCTTGTAATAGCTAATTTAAGGAGATAGGTGAGAACGAACATTTCTAGTGGCATAAACACTATTCATTAAAAATTTGGTGAAAAACGTATTTATTCCAAATATTCATTTGATCAGTTGTTTATGTATACTTTCCCATTATCTCAAGTAACCCCTTTCAGTCTCGTTATCAACTTGTTTTTTGTGTGGGGGTTGAAAGAAAAATCAGTTTATCATTTGTTAAAAATATCAGCTCCACACACAGCAAGATATTCAGAAACATATTTCTAGTTGAAGCTGGCGTTGCCTCATATTAGTCCTCCAAATTTATTTTATATTTGAAACACTTGGACCAGTTATGTTTATAATCCCGTTGGGTTTCGTCATTTACATTCAAACTTTATTTACTTCAAAAAACTGTATCAAAATTTCTGTTCTGTTCAGAAAAAGTTAATGTTAGGTCGATACCGGTCATGAAAATTCTACAATGAAGAAATATAAACACTATAGGAATGAGTTTTTCATATTTATTATTCACACATATTTTCCTTTGGTTAATAGTTGTATACAGATAATACTAAATTAATTGAGAGTAATAAGTGTTTCAGGGTATGAAACATTTAATTAAAGGCAAGAAATTTCACAAAACGATAGTCGTTTTACCTTTCATAACTTATGGTTTTTGGCGTAAGATATCTTATATCAGATCTTTTATTATTTAAATAATAATATCGAATTTATAAAATATGATTTTAGGTCTGCAAATCTAAATTAAGTGAATAATTTTTCCTTGTTTCCATTCATTTAATAAACACAATATTTTTTTACTTCTGATCTATACCAATTGTTTTTCCCTGTATTGAATCTACATGAATGTTAATACTATAAATGCCACCTTTGGTTACATGGGAAGTAAATCCCTACATTAAAAAATTGATGCGGATATCAGATAATCATTCCATTTTATTCATCATTAAAAGAAACATAACCTTTTACAACTAAATAAAAGCAATAAAAATGCCTTTTCACTCAAATTTTCCCTTGTTAACGCATAGCCAAGGAAACTTTTAAAAATATAGTAATAAACTTAGAATATTAAGAAATAGTAGTTTATAAAAAAATCACATATTTTTCTAAGAAAACTGTGTAAGCATTACTGTTTCCATTTAAATATGATTTAAGCTTTAAACTTTCGTGTTTTCGTTTGTCTTGGTAGAAATTTTTATTGCACATGGTATCGTGAAACGATCATAAGAAAGCAACTTTTTCAGACGTAGATGCATGAAGCCAAATGTTTTTATTGTTTAAAAGAAACATTACTCGACCAGAAATTCTAAGTTCCAGAATGGCTTTCATTCTTTATTCGCAATTCGAAGATCGGTGTAAAGCAATATGCATTCGCTTAATGCTCGTAAAATCGGGTTTTATGCGAATGGGAAGCAATATCGGAGTTAGTATATGTCATATATTGGATCTTTTATAAAGAAAACATTTCTTGTCTGAAGCATAAACGTGTAGGTTTGTTCGATTCTACATGCTAAAGGATTTGGCTTGAACATTAAAGATATAAAATTAGCAATTTAATGAGAGTCCATTTAAAATTTTGGGAAAGAGTTTATTCCGACAAATGCATGCTTATATACTATTAAAAGAACTGTTTGCATAGATGTAAAACATTATGCTTATCATTTATCAAATTAGAAATTAGAATTATTCACCAAAATATGACATTTTAAAGAAACATCAATTAATAAATTAAAGTTTCATTTCCATTATAATAACATCTTTGAGATGATTAAGTTGTAAATTCGGTAAATATCCTTCATATAAACGAAAATACTACAGTAGTATAACAACAGGTTTAGGATTTGTTATGGACGAACACTTTATGAGGATGCACTTCGTAATTTTCAGAAGTCAGATGCCAATGACGACACCTAAGATGACACGCTACTTGTCACATTTCCATGCCATATCAATAGCAGAGCTTTTAATTCGAACTGCAAATTTAACTTAGCGAGTCGAACAAAAGCATCGGATCTTTTGCAGAATTAGATTTTGAACTTGCAATCCACAGATCACAAAGCGTTGATTCTGCTAACAAGCCACCATTCCCACAACAGATGTAGATATACATTTAGACCAAGCTAAAGAAGGTATAAAATGTAATTTTGAATATATGTTAAATTAAGAAAAGAATACAGAGTCTTATTTCGGCGCGTTAAAGAATGCCAAAAGTATTGTCTTCTAAAAATCTGTCCAGTAGAAAGAAAGCACTGTACAAGACACCTCACTATATATACTACCATCACATTGGCAATTCAACATTGAAGGAGACATATTACCTCCCAGATAGCATGCACACTTGCAGCAAGTGCGAGTTTTCTTGGTATTAGCTTGTCATGATAAACGTGACGCGACAATTTTGCAACCAACTTCCTGCAAATTAGCAAAGCATAATCGATCACCCTTCTTGCAATGCAAGTTTGCTGTAAAGTTGACACGGCACACTTACACACCACAACCTGTATACAGTTGTATATATATGGTTTTGATCTTTGTCTCTCTCTTAAAAAACATCGGATTTTAATAGCATCTCCTAAACCGCCCTTCTTTCTATTAATTAAATAAATCAATGATAATTTGAAAAAAAAGTAACTTGGAAGTTCGACGCGTGGTGACTTCGTCGTTTCCAACAACTTGTTTCAAACTTGCATCTTGCCGTGTCAAATTTGCTGCTAGCTTGCAGAGCAAGATTGCTGCAAACTAAAATTGCTATATGGGCTTAATTTGTTTTTTCTTGAACTCCAAATTTCCTTTTTTTAAACTCTTTAGGGTTTTCCTTTCAAGAAAACCTTTTTTCTGGTGAACTAGTTCTTGATTTTAGCTCTTTTGTTATGCTCAAATCACATTCTTTGTTCAGCTAGAAATCTATCTTTTCATCGTCAACTCGTTGCAAGTATTCTTTATAAACGAACCCAGATAGCAATTTTAGTTTGCAGCAGACTTGCACTGCAAATCTGCAAGCTTTCTGCAAATTTGTCACGACAAGAATGCAAGTGTGAAACAAGCTTGCCTAGAAGTCACCATACGACGAACTTGCAGCAAGCTTGCATTGCAAACTCATTGCAAATTATAGCAAAAACAGAGTACGGACACAATCCAGGATAGAACTCGCGACTTACTGGTTCGGAAGCTGACGCAGTAACCACTCGGCCAGCTAAACTCTGAGAGGAGAAGATAGATTTCGCTAATACATCGTTCCATTCGATTCGTATACGATTTATTTTAAACTATTTTCTTGATTTCATTAATTTTTTGAGTCACGAATATGATTTGAAGTCAAAGAGAGAGCGATTTTCGCTAATAATTACGTTTTGTTAGTGGAATAAATTATGAAATTAGAATTCAAAAGAAATTATTTAAAATGGGACAAAATGTATAAGTTTATTTTTCAACAAACATTGACTATTTTTTCGGTTTAATTTTGTTTATAAACGCTAAAATTTCGACATTCAGAAAAAGGCGATATAATTTTCTTTAAAGTACGAATGCTATATTTAGTAAAAAGATGGAAAATGTTTCAAAATTTTTTTTTATAAAAAAGTTTGTTCTTTTACAAATTATCATTGATTTATTGAATTAATAAAAAGAAGGACGGTCTAGGAGATGCTATTAAAAATCGGATGTTTTTTTAAAACAGAGACACAGATAATTATCTCTTTGTGCTATCTTTGTATCACGCTTGTTTTACAAATTTGCATTGCAAAGGAGGTGGCGCTATTTGTCACAGTGAACTTGCAGCAGACTTGCAATGCAAGGAAGGTGGCGCTAGTTGTCACGGTGAACTTGCCACAAGTTCGCTTCAAGTTTGACGCGTCAAATTTGCTATGACAAGGCAATATCAAGTCAAAATCAAACTTGCTGCAAACTTACGTGCTATCTGGGAAGACGTCTGATAAGCTCATGTTGCTGTAATAATAGTATTAAATTCTTTTTAAATGTTTTTTTTTTACTTAACCCATCTTGTTTAATTTTTGCAAAGATGGAATTTTGTAATCGCTCAGTCGCTAGCTTTCTGATATTTTAGAGGATAGAAATTTTGCAAATTTCTATATTCATAATGACAATACACTATTTTAATAATTTTAGAACTCTTAATTTATAATTTATATATTATACGATGACAATATGGTACCTAAATATTGATTTCAGATAAGTGGCGCCATCTAGCAGTAAATTTGAGAAATATTAACTATTGTTTAAGAGTCCATAAAATTTCTATACATGATTTAGGAAATACATCAAAGACTAAAATATAGAAAATAATAAAAATAAGAAGATTTTGAATATTCTGTTAATAGAGTATAAAAAGCAAAAAATCATATTTTTATCGAATATCAAACAATATTATTAATTAATTAATCTCTAATAAATATAATCAGGCATTCCTGACTTTCATTAAAAAATAAAGTATATTATAAATGAGGATGAAAATAAAATCGGTATGGTGGTTTGTAGAGAACATTTCAAAACCAGGAATTTGATTCCACAAAAAGAAGAAGGTGTTCAGTATCAGAAAGATTGACTTTCGCAGTCGGTTGGGTCGAAAACGAAAATGGACAACTTTTGAATTGAACATTATTTTAAGGTTAAGGGAGGTTAAAAGAAAAATCGTTAACCTTGAGTCACTGAAACCAATAGGAGAAGGATAAAAAAACATTAGGACTATCATAAAACATTCCGCGCATTCATTGTACAAAAATTCAAGTTATTTATAAATGTTATTACAATTTCAATCTCCTTAAATCATTTTTATTTGTGTGTCAGGCTTTTGCGATTTTTGCATGGAAGCCCCTATTTTCGAGACAAAATTTATTTTACCTTTTCAATACACAAATAAAATCGTTTTTGAAATTTTTCTTATTTGTATATACATAAAGGTCTATTCTAAATATAATTACAAAATTGCTTTCCTCTTTTCTCGTAGGACAGAAAAATCACATCATTATTATTTTTGATTATTTCGGTCAATTTAAGAAATAGTTGAATCATTCTGTTTTCCATATACATAAAATTGCTGTCGTGTGAAAAATGTATAAACAATCATATTGTAATTCCTACTAAATCCATTTAATCCAAATTTTAAACCACTTGAAAATCTATTTCACACTATGACGTAAACTTTTCAATGAAGGAAATTATTTTAAAAGATTTGCTGCTCGTCTGTACTGTTCCGATTGCTAGTATTATTTGTTAAATATTACAGAGAAAACATTTGTGATGCAACAAATTTTACTTTTCAAAAATCTACAATAAAATATGGAAGTCACTAAGAATTTGACTTTGTTGCACTAGATTCATTGTCTATTGGTATATCTATCGTAGGCGAATTCAGATAATCAGGCTTATTGCAAAGAGCCTGGACATTTTGCAATCAGCCTGGCAAATTGGAGCCAGGCTTATTACAAAGAGCCTGAAAAATGCCTACAATAACACATGGAAGTCACCAAGAATTTGACTTTTTTCTGATAGATTCATTGTCTATTGGTATATCTGCCGTAGGCGAATTGTGATAATCAGGCTTATTGCAAAGAGCCTGGACATTTTGCAATCAGACTCTTTGCAATAAGCCTGATTATCTCAATTCGCCTACGACATATCCAGTTCGTAACATTTGTAAGTGAATTTGAACTCGTATCTACTTCGTAACATTTGCAAGAAAATTTGAACTAAAATATGCAGGTGTCTCGTTTAAATATTCAAAAATAAATTTAAAATGTTTTCTAACATGCAAAATAGGGGAATAATTATTAAGCTTCGAAAACTTTCACCGAAGTCCATCTCCAACATTTCACATTTCAGTTTAGAGGATGGATGGCTATGTAAATGGATGAACACAGGTCAACATAAACATAGTCTCTTAATTAGAAATATTGCTATTTGTTTCTATTTGTATTTCACTCAAACTCCTAGTCCTGTTATTAAATGCATATCCGTTCTTACTATGTATTTCTCAACAGATCAACTTTATGCCAGGGATTGTTCCGGTCCACTACCATTGGGGTCTTTATTTTATATATGTAAGCGTATATTACAAGCGTTATTATTTTACTGAATATAATAAAAGAGACGAAATAAGACTTTTGAGGTTACGCCTTGAATTTCGAAATTTGATAATTTATTCGTTTTCAGTTAGTTACAGAACACTGTAAATCTTAAAAATCAAGTCTTTTCTAATAAATTATGTATGGAATTTATGTCTTTACATTGTTTCAAAAAGGATTTACATCCTTTAAATCTGAAAAATGGTAACACTCTAACGTCGTCAGAAATTTGATTTTACTTTTGACATCCAGTGCACGTTTCACAAAAATAACCGATCAATTTCTTAGGATCTGCTTCAACCCACAAATCCACGTTGGGCGAATTTCAAATTTGACGATGTCAATCAAAAGTGCCTCCGGGGAGCAGCTGAATTGCTCGGAGCAGCAATGTTGTATGAAAGCTAATATATAAAAATAGGGCTTCAAGGGATTTCATAGAAATAAAAGTACATGTGTTGCACGTGCTTTGAATTGAACTATTTATCAGAATGATCGTGATAAATCACGAAGTTCTCATTGACTTACATGAACATTAAGCTGTGTTTATAGATAAAACTGAAATAGAATTCACTCTAAAGTTAGTTCAAAGTTTTAGAAAATTTGCAGATATCATGAGGTGGATCTTAGAGAATTTTTTGCTTCATACAGAATTTAGCTAATTTTTAATTCTCGCATACGAAGCATACAACGCGAAAGTATTGCAATCGTCAAAAAATTCGAACTTGAGACTTTTATGAATATCCACGTTTTAGAACAGTGGTACATAAACCGTGGTTAGCGGGAAAGTTTTTGTGGGTCGCTCAATTCAACGAAATTTATTTGACAATAAAAAATATAATGTTTTCCTTCAAAACATGTGATCGCGACCCCCAGAGGGTCGCACAAAAATTTTAGAGAAAGTAAAGGGGCCGGAAATGAAAATAGTTTGCACACCACCATTTAAGACCTCCCTGAGACCGAAAAGCACACTTTAGGAATTATTTGTCTTGTGCAAAACACCACTGTTTTAGACCTCCCTGAG
>BGPR01037311.1:0-14340 GCA_013235015.1 Araneus ventricosus
GAGCCCCTCAGACAATATTTATGGCAACTATTCAAAAATCTAATCGGATTGCTGCGTGATCATGATCAGAGCAAGTGCAGCCTCATCCAAGAACATTTTCTTTAAGTTCTTTTGTGGGTTCCTAGGTAGTTTTCTGGATATTATTGTTATTATTTTGTTGTTTCCGGGTGTGCGTGTTTTTGAGTATGTTTCTTTTATTATCTGCTTGCGTTGTAGTGAAAGTCGTTTGTTTTTTTCTCCTTTGGAAATCACTTTAGGATTCTTTGGGACTTACTTTATTTTGCCATGTCTATGTCGAATGCTTTTGTGGCCTTTTAAATTCAGGTCGTACTGTTTGCTTCAATATTTCGAGTTTAAATTGGGATCGGAAAAACTACAGATGGTCTATTTGTTATTTCATGAGAGAATGCCTTTATTGTTGCTTTAGTAGATTTTTGTCTTTTTAAAAGCATATTTCTCTATTATCTTCCCATGGTATTATATTGAATCAAACAAGTAACAAAATGTTGGCTTTGTGACGACCGAAAATAGTGTAAAATATAATTTTTCGATAATGAAATTTACTTCCATTCTCATAAAATTCGCTAACTTTTGAATTCGTTAAGTTTCATTTTTAAGTAAAAATATCTTTTCAATCTCAATTTCAATCACTTTCATGCACATACTAATCTATGGCAATTATTTCTTTTTCAATTCACAGATAAATATATGTTATAAAATATATAAAATGAAAAAAAAATCATGTCAATGCGAATGTTACACAACCATACATTCTGTCAATTTTATTTGAAATATGGTTGAAAAACGGATTCATATCGAGTGAAGAAAATTCATTTCGGCAAAAACCAGTGTCTGTCAAATCATTTTTGTAGTGGTAAATAGTTATCAGTAGAAGAGTGACAAATCACGAGGTGGTTGAATTAGCAGGATTCACATAAGGTTGTCATAGGTAAATCTGCGTTTGAAGTAAGCATGTTTTCCTAGAAGTTGAGCACCCAGCAAGTATAAAAAGCCTTTTATAATAGCATCTCAAATCATATTTGCCATATTACCTCCCAGTTTACAGCTGTAAGCTGTTAGGAAAGGACAACGTTATTTCCAGTAACGGTCGGGTGACAATTGCGTTACCTGAACGGTCAGTCCCCTTCCCATACTTTTCCTTTGCACCAACAGGAGAGTATTTGAACTAAATGATGGCAGAATAAATGTTCGCAAACCCAATTAAATGAAAAAATTTCAACAGAATCGAATCATCAACCTTCAATTATTTATCCTCGAAGGAATGATTCTACAAGAAGAGCACACAGTCTTAAGAAGGCAATTAATCTGTACTCCAATCCATCCATTTCTCCCAAAACTGCTTTTTTTTCCACCCATTCAAAGTCGAAAAATCAGGAACGACCATTCATCTGAAGTTTCAAAGCGAGCTGGCAGAAATAATTTTAATTAATTAATTTTAAGAATGGAAAAATGATTTAAAATGAAAACGAAACTAATCACGCCCCCTCAACTGTCAAATTTTGATACTGACAACACTCCGAAATCTTCAAATATCTTTAAAACTATTTGGATACCAGATCTAAAATTTGGAGTCGAGCTTCCTAACCGTTTTGGACCATTGAAAAATGTAAAAAGGTTTTCGATATCTTTGTCATTTTTAGGGTACTGTGTTTAATGTGCCTTCATTCTGGCACTTCCAACGTTATCGATCAAAACAAACAGATTTGCTGAAATATCATCCATCAATGATTCCAAATAAATTACTTCCTCCGTATCTGCAGCCCCATTTCTTGTTGAAAAAGAGCCAAAATCCTCATCTTCAAAGTCCTCCATCAGCATCACGTTTTCTTCTTTCTCGTCATCAGTTTCTTGCTTTCTTCCGTACTTGAAGTCAAAGAACTTTCATACGTAAAAAGTAATGTGTGTCACATGGTAAATTGTTTTAAAATGATAGTTGTTAATATGAGATGAAAGAGTGAACTTTACTGCCGGTACAGAACGAAACCAAGTTTCCCGATTTAAAATGGCTCTCTATCAAATAATACATTATTCCAAATACATTAAAAATATAGTTTTTTGAAACATTGGAATTCTGATCCCAATTACCCCGCATTAAAAATTATCATGGGTGATTAAGAACACTAAACAGTTCCACAAGATGAAATCCAAAAACTAAAATTGAAGTTTCCTCGTAATCGTTAGTTCCTACAGATCTAAGAAATATGTAAATTAGCAATTTAGTATGTATATGGCGGCGAAAACG
This sequence comes from Araneus ventricosus, assembly GCA_013235015.1. Taxonomy (NCBI): domain Eukaryota; kingdom Metazoa; phylum Arthropoda; class Arachnida; order Araneae; family Araneidae; genus Araneus; species Araneus ventricosus. Next base: position 2,264 of record BGPR01037311.1, read on the forward strand.
AAAAACCGGCGTAGAAATCGAAAAATGACACTTAAGAAATTTGGATTTCACTGTTCGGAACACAGTTGCAATTAAAGGTAACAAACGTTACCAAATAAAATTGAAAAAAGTAGGAACTTGTTTTTCTTCTTCCTCTAGAGTGTCTTAACCAAACCACATGCTTTTCAGTTCGCTACAGTCTCAGCAGTGCGGTATATAGTCACCGTTCCCAATTACTACTTGTTCCCAATTTCCCCGCCAGACCCTATCTCCTTCCTCTTTGAAATTTCAAAAAATTGAAATAGGTGATATTGCTTGTTAAGAGACGATATTTTTCCTTCCTATACTTACGTTGAAACTTCATTTAAATTGTATTTAAAACTAATCTCACTTGCATCTCATTAAGCCTCTCCAAGAGAACTAGGCGATAATTATATTGCGTTTTTCAGTTAAACGATATTCATTTTGCTGAAATATAATTCGAATTTATTCCCTTGTTTTAATATAAAATTACTGAAAGGATCATATCGCTTCTGTGGTTCTTGCATAATTTGCTTTGTGTTAGCCTTACACTGTTCAGATATGCATATCAGTATCATTTTAATTTATGCTATTTTGAATTAATATTGAATAATATAATAATTGGTTTATAAAACAAAATATGTATTAATTTCTGAATTGGCTAGGGGGGGAGCTTTATAAAATAATTAAAAATTTAATTTATAAATTCCTTTATTTTATTTCATTAACTTTAATTGAATTTCAAGTTTAATTTTAAAAAAATGTTTTTCCTTATTCCTTGCACTTTCTTATGTAAATTCAGGCAACTGCGATTATAAACTAAAAACCTCTAGCTGTGTAGAGTTAAAATGTTTCGTTACAAAGAACACGTGTAAAGATATTTTATACGATTTCATTATAATGCTGGGGCATCAGTAAAATTATTATTTTTTAAGAAATTGATATGCATAGAAATGAGCAACTTAAGTTGTAGAAGATATTGTATTTAAAAAAATGCTTCCGAGTCGGTTAAATGAAACTTTAGAATTTAGAAATAATACTCCAATGCTTTTTTGAAATAATTAACTTTTTACAATGTTTTCTTTCTAAATATATCAGAATAATAGATGAAGTTTAAAATTTTATAGATCTAGTTGCAATCTATTCTAGAAAAATCTTTTTTAACTCCCTTTTCTTTTTATACAGTAATCTATCATTTTAACGATGAAAATTTATATTTAATTATTATGAGACTAATTTAAATTAAAATTAATTTTTGCAACAACTAAATACAGAATGAGTGAAGCATAATTGAAAAAAAATCTTCCTGATTTCAGATAATACAGGCTCATTTATCTATACTCTGAAATAAAATGAGAAAGCCTAAAAAATTGATAAACTTGATAAAAATTAATTAAGAGAGTATGCATTTCCTTACTAATTTAAAAGATCATTTCATGCTCATGTAGAAAACATTTAAGGATATTTAATTAATTAATTCTGCTAATAAAACTACTTTTGCACTGAAATAAATTTTTGAAGAACAGTTTACAATTAAGAAGAAGGAAATATAATGGGGTATGGTTGGAAGAAGTAATTGAATAATTAGTTTTATTAGAAAAGAATATTTCAAAACAACTTTACTAAGAAATGAAAAAAGGCTTGTGATGAAGTACTTCCTAATTAACAGATTTATTTATTAGATAAAAGTTATGTGAGTCGCTAATTTTAAGCATATGGTAAGCATTTTATTCAACAGCTCATATACTAAAAAATTGAGCATCATCTTAAAACGAGTGTATTTCAGACTAAAATGTTATTTTGATTTGATGAAACAGTTTACGCAATTTTATTTAAGGAAAAATTTTTAAAATCTAGAAAACTCATAAAAAGTTCCAGTTACCTAAAGAGTAAAGTCATTATAATCCAATTAGAAAATTATATTTTTCTCCAATTTTCAATAAAATATTCACAAGTATATGCAGAATGTTCAGAATTTAATCAAATCAGCAAGTTCCTTTAATTCTTTTGAGAACGTTAAAAGTAAGAAGTGGAAAAAATAAATTCTTGGAATGAAGTTTTGCATTTCCTTTCATTCGTTACAGATGCTGAAATAATGAATTTTATGAACTACGTATGTGTACACTGCATATGGATGCAAATGCCGTAGCTTTGAACAATTAGAATAACAATCCCTGTGGGAACTAATATATATTTCGCTCAATAGTTGTGGTGAATGTTTTATTTCCTTGCTTTACAAGGGATGGAAATTTAATAGTAGCATTGACACAATTGCAGATAATACAACATTGTAATTAGCTTGAATTTTTTATACTCCCTTGATGTCGTCACCAGTAATGTAAAGTTATTTCTAGTGATGTGTAATTCATAAAATACCTGAACCAACACTAGTTCTGTCGATGGTTCGGATGGAGCGGTCTATTGCTCTGATAATTTCTGGAACAGTTCTTTAGCAACTGATGACTGATTCGTTTACTTCTCTGGGGTTTGGAGTTCCTTTACACGGATTTCGACTCCTGTGATTATGATTTGATTCCAAAAAGAGGCAGCCAATTCGTGGCATTCACTACTAAACTGCTCCAGGGATTCTTAATTCTATCGATACGGGAACGTCCCAATCGTCTCTTCATGCAAAAGACGATGGCTGCCCGAAACGTCCGAATATCGCTGGGAAATTTCCACCCCCTTTCGTTAAGTGTGATTGATTTCTCACCAGCTGCGCGCACTTTCTTTGTTAGAGTGGTTCGCCCAGATGGGTTCGGGGGAAAGGAGGTTTTCCTTAGAATTCGGACAGTGCCAGCTGTTATTGTGGTTTTTGAAGAGGGGAGGGGAATTTCCCATATCTTTGAAAAAGGAACTAAGACGTTTCCGTATTTTGAGGTTCCTCTATTCCAATGGTCTTAGGAATCAGAGGATTAACACGTAGACAGCTCAAACTAAACCATCAACTGAACTGATTCTGTTTCAAATATTCTACGTCTTTCAAATCGCTGTACACAAATTGCGCACAACGCTGGTGTACTTCAAAGGACAATCAAAAGTTTAAAGTTGTACCAATGTTACATCACCTGTGAATATATTATTACTACTATTAAGTTTCCAATCCTTGCACTTAATCATTCATATCTGAAGTCTATACATATTTCTAATTAGAGAAGGAATTGTATGTAATCACTTCAACAGTCAAAACGGAACACTGATCTTATTTTACAATAACCTGAAAAAGAGCAAAGGATTTTCTTTACTTTGTCGCAATGCACTTTGTTTTAACCCGATATTTTGGGATTACGTCCAAACATAATATGTTAAAATTACTTTATTCTTAAAAACTACCTTTCTGAATTATATTCTTTAATACCACCTCTCGTCATTGTTAGAGTAAAAAATATATTACTGAATATGCTTTCCCCATTCTACAGACGGGATAATTGATTTCGTAGTATAAAATGGAGCTCCTGATGAAATCGATGAAACTACAACGACGAATATATATATATTTTACAAACAAAACTCAAATAACATTTTCAGTATATACACCTATTAAACTAATAATTAAAATTAAATATAAAGTAATATTACCTAATTAATAATGATACAATGAAATACGGAAAGATAATTATATTATAAACTATTACTATGAAAAAGACAACCCAGAATTGGAATTCCAACAATCAAATGCCAATCGATCTTAGGAATCGATTATGTAGCATTAAATTCGAATTTTAGAGGCGCCAACCTTCTGCGAAGGCCAATTGTTGGAATAAAGCAAAAAGTATAGGAGTAAATCTCCAAAATATTTCAAAAAAAGAACGAGAAAATAACTAAATGCTTACCAATTCAATGTCATAGCAATTATAAAGCCCAGAGCTATCTACAAATACAGTTCCGCATTTATATTGAAAATACTATAACTAAAATAGGTTATATATACTATACAAAAGCATCATTAATAAATTAAACTATAAATTCAATATAGTCGTATTTCGTTTTTCATTTCACACTCTTTCATTTTACGATTTATACTCTTTCTACCACAGCGCGTTTGGAACTGCAGCTTTTAGCGCATTCATTGTGCATGTGATATATTTATATATATTTTTCCATCTGTTACTATTCGCATTTTTATCTTTACTCGTATATATTTCAATACGTTTTTCCATATCCTTTCGAATTTGATATGAATGTTTGTTATTTTATTGCTTTTCTATCATGTTTTTCCTCTTTTATATATATATATATATATATATATATATATAATATTATGAAATTTTCAATCACTTTGTAGAAGGTATGGAAAAGTTATGCATAAATTTACGTACAGTTCTCTTATATGTATTTTCATGGCAAAAAACATTTTCATCCTGTTTCATTACCTAAATCGTAAGATACATGAATTTCTACTAAATCGAAAAACAGACTTTTAATTCAGATATAGCAATTTAATTCGAATGAAATCCCTGTACAGGAAAAGAAACATTCGTTTTGGAACCTAAGGAATGCTTATGACAGCTAACGTTAAGCAAGACATACTAAAAAGAGAATCTCCGAAATAATTAACCTTTCATTTCCCTCGCCTTTTGTTAGAAACGAGAGCAGCTAAATCTCTAATCTTGCTTAGAAAGCATAACATAATATAAATTATGCTCATTACAGCTGTCAGACTGGCCTTATAAACAAGAAAATTTCCAAAACAATTAACCTTGTAACTATTCATGTTGTTTTTAGGGATTACGGAAGCTAAAATTCTGACAGTTTTCAATTTAATATGATGGCATAATATATCAAAATATATGTAATAAGTGTGAGTGTTCTCTTCTCGGCTTTCTCGTGTACTAACACATTATGGCTTATTTTATGCTTCCTAACTGAAAAAGAAAAGCGTGTATGCATATTGGAGGTCTTCCTTTTGAGCAGTGTGAACCAAAATTTTATAAAGTACTACACTTTTCAATCGCATGGCCAAAAAGAAAACGAAGTAAGCATATTGGAGGTCTTCATATTGAGCAGTGTGAACCAAAATTTTATAAAGTACTACACTTTTCAATGGCAAGGCCAAAAAGAAAACCGAGTATGCATATTGGAGGTCTTCCTTTTCACCAGTGTGAACCAAAATCTTATAAAGTACTACATATCTCAATCGCATGGCCAAAAAGAAAACCAAGTAAGCATGTTGGAGGTCTTCCTTTTGACCTGTGTGAACCAAAATTTTATAAAGTACTACAATTTTTAATGGCAATGCCAAATACAAAATTTTATTCATTTAGACTCTCTGTTACCAAGTTCGCATAAACTTGAAAAAATAGACGACAGACAGGCTGCCCATTAATGTATTCGATCCAAATTTGCACGTAGCTACACAATTATGGTGATAAACTATATTCCAAATTTAATTCATCCAGCTCGTTCTGTTTTTGAAGTAACGATTTCATATGCCTATGTTTAGTTATATTAACGTCCCGTTTCGAACCAACACTAAGGCTATTTTGGAACGGACAATACAATTTTGAACCAGATCAGATGACGACACCTAAACTGGCACCCCTTCTCCAAACTTTCGCGACACACCAGAGGAATGGCGTCTAACCCCCTACGCATGTTTTAGCGCCCAACAAGCCCTATTCACGGCCGAACTTTAGTGGGAACGGTAACGGAGGGAATCAAAAATCTCACCACTAGCGGCCTCATATGCCTATGAACGGATAGGCAGAGATCTTCCCCATGGATGGATTTCATCTAAAATTTGAAAAAAATTTCTACAACTTTGAAGACAGCATACTAAACTTCACCCATCTAGTTCTTTGTGTTTTGAGTTATCGTGTCCGCAGACAGTCATATTTCCAAAAGGGGCATTTTTGGATTCAGAGAAGTCCAAATCATGGAGATAAATGATTTATCGAGGTTGAATATTGAGTTGCTGGAGGATATTTAGAAACTGGTTTCTTATTTGAAGTTAACTATTAAAATTCATCATTCAAATCTGTTACTGTAAAGAAATAAAATTTCATTTTTGGATTTTCAGGCTGCACCTGAAAGTTTGTGAAACTTGCTTAACCCTCTCATACCGAGTGTGGCGGTCCAGGGCGGTCTAAAAATTTCCCCTTAACAGCGCCGAGGGCCGGTCCGAAGCGGTTACTTTCTTTTGAGGGGAGGTGAAGTTCTGAAATCGCTTAGGAGATAAGTGCGGTAAGGGGTCCAATTATCCTTGTCAACCTCAGCCCATTTCAGTGCGCTTTAAGGGAATGTTACAGTAGTGGTATAAAGGACCACCCTGGTTGGGAGAGTCCACTTCATGTCGTTTCCTCCCAAAAAGTCCCGGTTTTAAAGGAGCTAGAAGAAAAAAGTCTCATCGGGATTAAAAAGTTAAAATCTAAGTTTTTCTATATGAAACGGAATAATTTCATATAAATAAAGATATTTTTGTTTTCACTAGGAAATTAAAAATATTAAACATTTATATTTCGATAATTTACTTGGATACCAATTAAATACAATAATTATAATAACAATAAATATAATAATTCTGTGTAAACTGACATCAGATAAGTTAAACATCAAAAGGGCATTTATTTAGTATCCAATTTTATTTGTTAATGGATACCAAATAAATGCCTTTTTGGTATCCAATGCATAATTTATCTAATGTCAGTTTCACAATTGCTAAAACTTCCATGGCTACACCTGAACTCAATATTGATAAAAGCAATTAATGTTTACTTATGAAATGAGGAAAAAACCATTATTCGCTCTAACATAGAAATGATGTCATGGTTCCGAGTTGTAGAACTGTGTTTACAATGTTGCCAATTTGAAACAAAAGACGACTAATAAAAAATTTGACTTTAATTTCCTGTTGCTTTACAACAATGTGTATTATCAAGTGTAACTTTAAGATTCAAAAAGAAGCGAATAAAAGTAGCATTGAAAATGCCAAGGAAAACAACAAAAAAATCTTTTGTGTTTACGCCGGGGAAAAAAACATCCTTGTTTGTTTCTGTGCTTTAAAAACGATCTTAAAAACAAAATTACACATTTTCTTAATTCTTGAGATGATTTAGTTTTGGTTGATATAACAAGCAGCACGATAAAATCTGTAAGAAAGTAATTTTAGATGCAAAAATAAATTAAAAATTCATGACTTGTCATTTGATAATTATGTATGTTTATCAGCACTCTGAGATTTTTTTAAAACCTTTCATAGGTAACAGACTACTTTAAACAATCATTAGTATTCATGTGCTTCAAAGACAAATACTGTTTACAAAGCAGCATTCTTCAATAATAAATATGCGATATAAAAGAAAATATATGCTTTATGCCTACTCGAAATTTCCTTTGTAAGCTTGTAAATTACATGAATTATTTAGCTGTTCCAAATCTACTTAAACTAATTATTTTCTCGAAGCTTCGGTATAAATTGATACATAAAAATGGACAGAAAGAGAATTTAATCATGCATATCATGTTTCTCATCATTATTGAAATAAAATGGAATATGTATATTATTTGAAGTACTTTATATATAATAATTAGTTTAAAGAGCAAAAATTATATTTCATAATATATATAATGTTTCCATCATTGTGCACTGTTCCTTGAAGATTTGAATAAAATATCTTTTATTTAGGATTATTTTTATATTTATAACCATCGTATTATCTGCTAACATGAATACAAATCTTTCTACAGAAAAATGGAGTCCTCTTTAACAATTTTACTGAAAATGTATTGATAACATGTGAATAAAATAAAAGAATTCAATCATTTAGAAAAGTCCGCCCGACTTTTGCGTATCACGTGGAATACAGTTTGAGAGAATAGCTGCATTTAAAGACGATATAATTAAAATTATGAGCTCATTAAACTTTGAACATGCCTTAAAATCTCTGGATGTTTAAAAGGTTTTGAAAGGACACAAACCCAGTATATACTGTTTATATACTCAAGGTGACCAGGGACCTTAATAATTTTTAAATTTTCAACTAATCAATTTGAAGTTTTTCAGGCATTAATAAGAGCACTATATAATAAAACGCACAAAATTTCAACGCAATATATTTATTTATTTCTGAGTTACGGCTAAAATTGTAATTTATAATAAAAGTTGATGGTCTTTATGATAAATGTTCCAGGCGTTCCAAAATTACTCAAATTTTTATTATTAGTTACTCTAATCTGTTTAAAACATACATTTGGATTAATTTTTATGTTTAAGAAAGGAATTTAAAAATTAACGCAAATAATAATTCGAAACTATTGATTTTGGAAAAAATATGCCCAATATTTGGAACTAGAGAATATTTACAGTTTAATAAAAAATAATTTTTATATGAATACCAAAACATCTTCACGATACTTGTTTTTATACTTATATAAAATGTCGTGAAATTTTAACAAAATTGAAGCGCCTGGAACATTTATCATAAAGGCTATTAATTGTTATTAAAAATTACATTTATACCGATAACTCAGAATAAATATGTACATTGCAGTGAAATTTTGTGTGTTGTCATAAATAGTGCTCATTTTAATGCCTACAAAATTTCAAATTGATTAGTTGAAAATTTAAAAAAATGATTTTGAAGGTCCCTGGTCACCTTAATACAAAGAAATTCGGGAACAAATTTGGACAAGAGAAATTCTCTTAAAAGACTCAATTGATTCATGCCACCTATTGTCACATCACATGCGCAAATTCCCTATTAGCACAACGTGCTCTACAATATTCATATGATAACTTTACGATGTTGTTCAGCATTCAAAACATCGTAGCAACATCATGCAGATATCGTAAAACACCTTGTGCTAATAGGGCTTAAAATCAATTAACTAGAAAAAGTAGAAAAATTAATGAATAAATTTAACAAACTTTAAACAGAAACGACAAAATTTAAATCATAAAATTTAGACAATAAAAATTATACAATGTTTAAGTAGCGCGCAATTGCAGCTGCATACAAAGAACAAAAAACAATGTATCAAAATAATTTTTAAAAAAACTAAGAAAAACTCTGAGATAATCGAATTAAACTAACAAGGAATCCATTCTCCATTTTATCAAGGGCTAAGGACTATATTCGAGGACATAGAAGTAGTCTCAGAAGGACTATATATAAGGACATTTCGAATATAGTCTTTAGCCCTTGATAAAATGGATTAGAATGGATTCCTTGTTTGTTTAATTCGATTACCTCAGAGTTTTTCTTAATTTTTTGCTTTCTTTGAATGATTTTGATACTGTTCTAATAAGGACATGCAAGTCATCCTATGACTTACATTTTATTTTCTGCTTACCGTGTTCTTATCCTTTCATCTATCCTATCCTGTGTTCTTATCCTTACACCCTTTCTCTGAAAGTAAGATTAACAATTGATTTGAAAACTAAATTGGCGCGGAATAATTGACGTGCATTTCTAGAAGATGGATTGGCCTCATTCCACAGTAAGTTGAATGATCCTTCAGTTTCTTTACATTGTACATTGCCCTTTATGACATTTAAAAAAACATCAGCTTCAAGTATTGACAAGCGATTTCATATTTACCCGTATTTCACTTATCTACCTAGTGCCCACAGTAACGAAATAAAAATACGTATACAAATAAATACGTAGAATAATCATTTAACTTACGATATATAAATTTTATCTTACACTTATATCGAAAACAGATATTTTTAAATTAAAAACAGTCTACGTAGTAACCAATATGCTAATTATTAACTTAAAAACTCTCAGATTTACGAAGAGCCTGAAACCGCTTCATGGAACTAAAACTTTCATTTCTACAAACAAAAATAAAGCACTATATGTATGTACATCGATTTGTTTTAATAAATTGCACGAGAAATAAAAAAATGGTGCAAAAATATAAGAGTAAACTATGTTACCTATTTTTTAATTAAATTTTGCTGACTCTTGAATTAATAAATACTTTAATCAAAGTAATAATTTGAAAAAAGAACTTTGATGAATTATTTGCAACGAAATTTATTTTGAACTTCATAGTTTTTTTCATTGGCTGAAGACACTTTAAAACAGGCTACAAGTTATTTTATGACTTGATCTTTCTTTGGAATGGAGAATGGTATTCAGGAAAAACGCATCGAGATGAATTCAGAGTATGCGCGTGACAGAAACAATTTCTATCTTCCATTTCCTGAAGCAATTAATTTTTTAAATTATGTCCTTATCTTATTTTCTACTCTATTCGCAGCTTAAATATCCCGAAGATTTTCATGACTTTCTGTGGAATTACTGTTTTTTTCATTTTATGATTTCTGGGGATTTAGGTTGATGTTTTGTTCATGAAGCCGTCGGTTTGTATTCTGGCATCAATACAGCCGCTGAAATATTTTTTCTTCATCTGTATTTCCTAAGCACTGTAACACGCTAATTTGTAAAACTTTTTGTACCATATCCATTCAACTGCTTAGCGTCTGAGCGTTACAGGCACAGGTGTAGGAGACAGTATTCTATTTACTCAAATAATATTGTCACATGAAAAAAAAATACAAGATTATGGACACTTTAAAAGGTCTCATGCGATAAGAAATAAATATTAAATCTTTAAAAATTTATTAGCTAAGTTATAATTCTTTTATGAAATGATTTATTATTCCAATTTTCATTTTGTAAGATAAGCATACTTTGTTTGTCATTCGGATACGTCATTATATCTTCTCATGTCAGTTAAAGACTGTTGGTTAAAACAAAATGCTATTCTTAGCGCTAGAAACTAAACATCTCTCTTGAGGTCTGTCGTAAAGTGAACATAGTTGCCTTTCTTGAAAACTTTTAAATAGTATACAAGAAAAATGAAGGAATACAAGAATTCTGTTTAGACCCTTGTCTGATGAATTAGATGGAACTGAAGAAATGTCAGTTAATTTCTGGAAAAAAAAATCAAAATTGCAGAGGGACGAGACTCAAGTTTATGTGGAGTGCTGCTGAAGAATCCATTCAATTTTAGGAACCATTTTTTATTAGGCTACGTTCCACAGCACAGAACATCAAAGGTACAAGACACAAAACAAGACAGAGAACAACATCACGAGACAAGTACACAGTCAAGAAGAGAGAGAGGCATCATGGGAAAAACCCGGATGGCTCTAGTAGCGCCACCTACCATAAAAAGGAGAAGGCAGTGAATTGTAACAGCTACAAAATAATGTTTTCCCAAATTGAAATATTTATAGTTCTATATGTTCGACGACTTCTTTATAGCGTTACACTTTCAATATAAAACAATTATCTTTGTATATTATTATATCGAAAAATACAACGTATCAATATTACGTGGAATTGAATGCTGTGATATGCATTTTTATGAAATTCTGACCGCTCACTATATAATGATGGAAGTTTATTAGTGAATACATTGACGAGAGAATTTGCGTTTAGACAGAGAAACATGTGGATGTGAACACATTTCATTATAAGGTTTCCTTCTGGATATTTTATTGCATAAATTAATCTGATGCATAAATTTCAGTAAAATTCTTTTAAATTATATTAGAAACTCCAAGAACTGTAAAGTATATTCAGAAGTAAATGTTTTTTAAAAACCTTTTTATAAATATGCATTAATATTATATATTTTCTTTTCCTTTAAAGATAATTTTCGAATTCCTTGCATTACCCTCGAAAATAAATCGAAGGAAAAATTAAAATTTCAAAATGGCAGTTTTTAACTTTTATCAATTTTTAACTGTTAAAACCTGTTTAAGAGTTTGGTAATGCATGCTGACTTGCTAGACGAATCAAAAAAAGAAACAATGGAATGCGATTGTTTTAGCCACGGAAACAAAAATTTAACAGTCCCCAGATGACAACGCTGTGTGTTAAATTAATGAATAAAATTGCTTTGCATATCAAACACTTCGTTAAATAAACCATTTTAAAGAGGTTTCAAATAAAGTGCGTATGTAGCTTCATTTTCAAATTCAAATATCTATATAGAAATAATGTGATGCATTTGTTCGTAACATTGCTTGGTTTAAGAGATTGCTTTACTGCTTTCCGCCAGTGAAATGTTTTGCTCATGACAACCTTTGACTTTAAACTCTGTCTATTGTGTAGTAT
>BGPR01037313.1:1037-15173 GCA_013235015.1 Araneus ventricosus
TTCTCCTCGATAATGACATTTGACAGTACAGAGTAAAAAATAAACCTATATTTTCGAAAAAGTTTTTTTTTAGGATTTAAAAGATTGATTCCTATAAACCAGGTAAAATGTTAAAGAATGAAATCTTAAACGATTTCAAATGGAACAATGCGCCTCGAAAGATACAGACAAACATAATTTCTAGAGTATTTAAATATATACAAAATGAATCAAAGAAGAAAAGAAAAAGAGAGAAAATCTTTCACTTAAGATTTAAACCATATTATGTAAATAGCTCCTTGAAATCGTATTTCATTTTTTCTAGCTAAAGATATCAGCTGTTTGATTTGATTTGAAAAAGGGTTTTTGGGGATTTTCCGATACAAAGGCTACTATCCCCTATTCATTCCAAAGTTCTTTTTAATCCGTAATCAAAAAAGAAGGAAAAATTGCCATCATTGATCTAGAACTATAGCCGATTTGATTCGGTCAAGACAAAAAAAAAAAAAGGCGCTCTCCTAGAAGGGCTTCCAAATTCTTTTTTTTTTCATATCAGCCGTATACTCAACTGTCAAACAGTATAAAAACAAACAAATTAAAAGAATTATCTGTCGACGCGAAGCAAAGGGGTTGTGTCATCACGTGATTTCGACGAAATGCATGTTGGGAAAATACGTCATGCGACCTTGATTAGAAACCGATTGAAGAACCGTAAAGAGAATTTTGAGACGAAAATTTTTTAACACTTCAGAAAAAAAAAAATTAAAATTCAATCAACTGTTCAATTTTAACTATTCTTGTCTTAAATCACGGAGAAACGTTATGTTTATTACTTCAACAAATTTCAAATTGATAACAAAATTAGAACGGTGGATGCAAGAAATTGAAATTCCAAACAAAGTTCATTGGGCTTGACCGACTATTTTTAAATTTTTTTTCAAAATTCAGTAAATTACGTTAGAAATTCAAAACTAACTTCGTTAGAACGGAAATCACATGCTCTTTCCGATGGTGTGTCTATTTTTGTCGTACACTTATTCGAAACCATTCTATTGAGAAATTAGTGCGAAAAATCAACCAAAACAACACAAAACATTAAATAAAAAATTTTCTAGATTAAATTTTAAAATTTCGGCTTCGAGGTGCATTCCGTCACCGTTAGGACTACCTGTGTGCCAAATTTCAAAGTTGTAAGTGCGATAGATTCGTCTGGACATTGCACGCAGGCACGGACACAAACATTGCCTTTTATAAGTATAGATATAAATAATATGTTAACAGCAACATTGTGAAATTCATTACATTTTAAAGAATGCTGTTTCTAGACAAAGTATGAAACAAGTGTTTTATTTTAATATTCTATATAAGTCTCTAAGCATTGGTGAAGCTATTGAGTGCACATGCCAGACAGAGTATTAAGAAATTATACCTAGATATTCCAAACAGAGCCTTGGGAAAGTAAGTAAAATAAGAAAAAAAACTAATGTTTCTTCATTTGCATGAAAACATCAGGCATTTCACAGAATACTTAAAATTTCACATTATTGCTGGTAATATACAAATCTGATTAGTTTGGCAATTGCCACATAATTAATTTTAAGTTTAAAAATAATTATACAAATTTTTAAGATGAAGCTTGATAAACACCAGAAATATAAGACATAAAAATGAAAAATTACTCCATCAAACATTAACTGTTTTCAAACTATTACCATTTATCTATCATAATTTATAAAAATTTATGCTGATATCAATACAAATGTCTTTTGTAATAGATCTAGTACAAATGTCAAAAGTCAACATCAATGCAGCACGTTCTCATAATTTTCCCACAAATTATGGCACCTAGATGCAATTTTATTTATTTTCTGTAATCTTCTAAGATTGCCACAAGAATTAGTTTTTCAAAGTACTGGCATATCTCTTCATCAATGACAAAACATAATTTAAATTAGCTGAAAATTCATATTTTTCATATATTTGATTTGATTTCCATGTCCCACCTCTTTGGTATAATTAAAAATTTAGAAAAAGCTGAAAAACAAAATAGATACAAATCCAATATGGTAGTGAATTAATGTGCACTGTGACAGTTTTCCTTATACTGAAAGAACAATAAAACAATAATTGAGATAATTTCAATTTTATTTATTTCCTATTTTTAAACCCAAAATTACAGAAAATGAAAATAATTTTAAGTTACAATACACATGCGAATGGAAATGGTAAAAATTGTTTTCAGCATGCGAACCAAAACTGAATCATTAAGTGATTAAAAAAGATATAACGTTTTCCCTTAATTTTCTGCTCTTTGTCTCTTTTACCATTATATTGTAGTCTTGCCATTTTTGTAAAATTATGAATTCTCAGCTGAAATAAAACTCAACATTGTTTTTATTCACACATCTTCATTTACATTTTTTCTACTGTAAAACTTCTCAAAGTGTGTAAAACCTCCCTCAATGGCCACCTTTGTTTGGCATGAATTTTTGGCTCATAGACATTTATGCTAAAATAATCTCCAGAAACAGTCACTCGGACACCTTGAAGCAGCAGGGATGGTCGCTCGTTCAACTTCAATTAAACCTATTCCTTTCGTCTCCCTGGCCTTGGGCTTTTTATTAAAAGAAAAAGGATAAAAAAAGAGAGAAACGAAAAGTACATACACTCAAGAAACAACACTGGAAATCAAATTGAAATCAATCATCACTTTCCCAATGTAGAGAGAAAAGTGAAGGGTGGGAGATTCAAGCGGCAATGGTTACAAAACACAGAGTTTAACCAAAAGTATAGACTTTATATCTCTGAACAATATTCAGATGTGTTTTTCTGAATCTAGACAGCATATAGAAGTGTTACCAATTTCCTGTTCTTATACTGACACAAGCAAGTTAGCTGAATCTTTCAATTGCAGGAGAACACAAATTAAAAAAATCATTACCTTAACAGCTTTCAGTAAAACTGATGATATTATTGCTCATTCTACAACTACAAATGATCGATTAGTGATTTACTTTTCCAATTAAAAAAATTTGGCTGAAAATAAAGGTACCTCTGAAAAAAATGAAAGAACCAAGCAAACGCATTGCATCTTTTTACAAAAAAATTTAGAAACCTTCAAATAAAGTACTTTTTTTATTAATTCACTGTGTTAGAAATAATGAATTACAGATTGCTTTAAAGAGTATTTTCCTCTTCAGGGTTTCTATACCCTTCAGGGTGGCCAACCCTTCCTAATGGCCGATTACCGAAGGTGGCTGCTGTAGAGAGATTTTAATGTACTTATTTCTGGATAGACCCAGAAAAGAAAATGAATTTTAATTAGATCTCTTTAAATTTTTGTGTGTGCTTTTAATGTTACTGTACCATCACTTAAGTCACAGTTGTACATACTGTTTTTAAAAAGTTCTGAAATAATTAATTTAAAAATTCTAAAAAAATCATACATGCCTCCCCCCCTCAAATTTTTACAGGAAAAATTATATTTTTATTTCATTTTAGCTGTCTAAAACTAGGAATTATATATATATATATGTGTGTGATATTTTAATTTTTTTAACTTCTTTAATTCTTAAATCACTTTTAACGACACCTCATTTTAATTACTTCTACTTCTATCGTAATAAGCGCACTACGACTTTCTTTTCGAGTCACGTGTCTTTTCCGGGGAAATTCCCTTTTCCGGGTACTTAAACTTTGTGTGCATTCCTATCTGCCTTTTTTCACGCCAACATGTAACGAATAACAACAGCGCGCCGCCTCACGCGTTACCTTTTCAAATCTGGTCATGGATACTCGTATAATATAATTATTTTAACTATTAAAAAGTAACATACTATTGTCTACGATGGAATAAATGAAGATTTAAAAACTGCTGCCTTTTCCTTAACAACATGGATTACTTCACCTTTAAAACCTGATGTTACATAAAATACGATATATAAAATACAATAGTTCCCGGGAAAGCTAGCTAATGTTGTACCTTTTTTTTTTTTGCCTACTCTCTCTACTCCCCAGAACTTTTTAATTGCTTTTACTGGATTTGAGGGAGAGTTATATAGAGTTCAAATAGCTCTTTCAACACTTTAAAGGGGTTTGCCAAGCAGGCGAAATCAGAGGAGTTCTTTCAGATAGTAGAACAAAGCAAAGAATTTGCAGCAAATTTAATTTAAAACCCAAAGAAACTTGGCAGGGAAAGAATTATTTTATCACATACATTACCTTTCTAGAATTAAATACAGAGCTGAATTTCAATTTGCAATTATTCACTGATGAATTTGCATCATCAGATGGTACAACAAATATTTCTTAATTTTCTATTTAAACATCAACAAGTAAGTATTCATTTATTCTGACATCAGGAAACAAATAAGTTACAAAAGTTTAAAAAAAAAAAATGAAAATTTTACCTGGAGAGTTTTAATTATTTCATAATTTGGACTATGACAAGCACCCTAGGAGGAACCAAAATAAGGATAAATATATTATATTCTGCATACATAAATATCAGTTAAATACAATGAAGGGCTTAATAATAATTTACAGATACAAGGAGGGGAAATTTTGTTTTTCAACTAACATATATATGCATATGATTACAAATTATAAAAGGAAGAAACAATTTTTAAAAAAAAGAAAAAATACCTTTATGAACAAATATTAAATCCATACTTTTATTTTTATTTCATTGTACAGTATTTAATGTTTTACTGAACAGTTAAATATTTTAACCAGTAAATAAATTATCTTGTGTATTTCATCAAGTGAAGCATTTTAAACTAAATGTAAAATAAAGGGTTTGCTGCACATTAATATATTAATTTTCAAAAAAGAAAGATCTAAAATTTGTAATAAATACTGAAATGAAACAATAATTAATAGATTAAAATGCATATGTAAAGAATAACTATTAGAAAGAATTTTCAAGCACATTGCTTATCACAACATTTAAGACTAATGACAAATCACAATATTACAGTCACAAAATATATTATTCTAATCTTTATTAACTATAACTCCATGCAAAATTTTCAACATACCAATTTTTCTTATCATACAGAGCAGTAGCAAAGTTGTAAAGTAAGCAATGCCGTAACACTCTAACCAGAGTGACAGAAATTGCACTGTTTTTAAGAAGGTTTTCACGATTTTTTCTTCTTTTTGTAAAAATTAGCAGATTCTTAAATCAGCAAATTAATTTTACAGCCAACAAATATTAATCTTTTTCAGTTTCATTCTGTATCATGCTAAATTTAATACTTCAAAAGTGAGCCCAATTAAGAAAGGCCTTATATTTTAATGATTTAAAGACTTAATAAATACTGTAGTCTTTCCATAGGCTTCGTCAGGGAAAAAAATGATAAATGGAAACAGTCAAGAGCATAGAAAGTTTCAGTTGATAAACATGTACAAAGAAAGAACACAATTATTTTCAACATAAATAATTCAACTAAACAATGAGTGATCATAAAAATTTCACAGTTAATGTTTATACATACTAAAAACATTAACTCTTATCATGGGAAGCTGGGTGTTGTCCCGTAATTCAATTGCTTTCATTTACAAATAATGATGAAATAATAAGTGTCATACAAGCTATACACTGACCTCCAGTGGGACTATGACTTGAAGTGGAAGGGAACAGTGGCATAGCAAGGGTAACGGGTACCTCGGATCGTCCAGTTGTCATCATTGGTTTAGCAAGAGTTAATGGCGCCCGGAGCAAGGTATAATTTTTTCGCTTCTTCATGAAATTTCTCTTTAAGAAGCATCGTAAATGCACTAATGTTTTGTCCCCACAGCACCCCATGAGGCTGGCGCCTGGGACATCTACACCCACCTTGCCCCCCAGTCGCTACACCACTGGAAGGGAATGTTATATTTACAAAAAGATTATTGGTAACTTTTCAAATGCGACAGCGTTAGTTTACACATGAGGATAACATTCTTTCCATTTTATGTTAAAAAAAACACTTATATGACCATCCAGAATGGACAAGTATCTGAAAGTCATTCAGCACACCTTACATTTTTAAAGGAAAGCAAAAATTTTTCTATGTAGCCCAAAAGAGTTAAGCATGCATAAATATGAAAAAAATTATGTAAGAAATTAAATACATAATTACTCACAAATAAAGGACTAGCAGATTCAGGGTTGTTCGAATTATGAGAGTGCAATGATGAGGATGACGCTGCTGATGATGATATTGGGAAAGGAAAAAATATATTAGGTCCAGATATATCAGGCCTGCCACAAGAACGTGTCTGATTTATTACCTCTGATTCTGAAGTTTTATATGATGCATTTGAATTATTGGCAACTTCACATTCTAATGGTCCTATGTTGGATGAATGACTAATTTCAGATGTTATACACTCGACTGGTTCCCGTTTTGTTTGATCATCAGAAAAATTTTCAAGTGCTGATGAATCAAATGCTGCAGAGCAAAACAGACGCACAGGATATGGTGAAACATCAGTAATTATGGGCAATTGTGATACAGGTAATTCAGGAATAGCAGACTCAACTTTAACTAATTTTGTGCATGTATTTTCCTGTGAAGCTTCCTTAAATGGTTCACATGTTGGGAGTTCTTCAATTTCCATTGGAGTTTCATCTTCTAAAGCATTTATCTTATTCTCACCATTTGATATGTCCTTTGGAATCTCGACCCTTTCCTGAGGATTGAATGTTTCAGAATCTTGCATAAAATGTCCATTTAAACTTTCAACTTTGACTATTTTAATTTTTGAATCCATTTCTGCTTTAGCTGCATCCTCAACCAATCTTAATAGAATATCAGAAACTAATTCAGTACGAATATTTTCATTTTTTAAAGTTTCATCAGCAGAGTCATCATTTTCCATCGCATTTTTGGAAATTTCTACTACCGATTCATTAATAATTTTTTCATTGACAGCAACTTCAAATACAGACTCAACAATCATTGTTACAACTTGAGAAACTTCATTTACAGATTCCACATCAAACTGTTCATCAGGTGAGAAAACAGTAACAGATTTTTTACTTTTATCTTCTGAAACCTCGGTACTGGATTCTGTGCTTTGATTCTGAAAATGAGTAATGTGGGCATATTTACGTACTGATGCATGCTTACCCAAATGACCATCAAAACTTTTGTTAGCACATTGTGTACTTTCAGTTTCTGTTTTGCTCACAGCATGCAATTTACTTTGTACTTTTGCTACATTGCACCTTTCATCTGCACTACTTGTTTCTGTTCCATTTAAAACTACATTCGAGTCTCTTTGTTTTATTGTTTTACCATAAGCAATATTCTTACTAGATGGCTGAGGAAAATTTTCTTTGTTTAAGTCGACAATGACAGATCGTCCTCCTGGTACACGTAAATGTTCTGGTATTCGTCTCACTCGAACTCGACTCAGTTGAGCAGCAAGAGTATTAGGTCGTGATGATGGAGATATATTCTCCAGTTTTGGCTTTTTGGAATGTGGTGTAGACACAAGAGATCTAAAATTAGATGTTGATGAAAAAGAGTTAGTAGGAAACATGCCACAAGGGTTTGGGTTACAAGGGTTTACAATACCATATGTTTTTGATGGTATAGTAGGTCTTTCACATAGCCATTCATCATCACATGATGTTTCTTCATCATATTTTCCATCATCATATGTGGAGCCTTCTTCATAAACATAACCAAAGTTTGGCAATTCAGCATCAGCATCTTCACTAAGCACGGATGATGATGAAGCATCAGAAAAAGCACACTCATTATCTGCTGGGCCTGTAGCAGCAGTGCTTTCAGAAGTAACACAATGATGACTAGTTGCAAATGTTGGTCTATGTGTACATGGTATCTCATAGTCCACTGGATTTAAACACCGACTTGCTCTAACACTAGAACTCAACCAACTGACCATTAGAACATTTATGTTAGGGGGAAATGTTGTCCACCCTAAAGAGCGGCACAATTTTCCACTTGAAACACCTTCATCAACTAACACATGGGTTGTTTCAGCGTCGGGCACTAAAGTATAAGAGCCACCATTCTTTCGGATTAAATTATGGAGAACTTTTCGCCTAGAGCCATTAATATTATATGGATGGATGTAGACTCTAATATTTTCAAATATTGGAGGAGTGGGATCCGGCACAGGATCTCGTTTTGGTCTCGCAGGAATCACTCTGCGCCTTTTAGTGCGATTACTGTTGCTATATCTAAACATATTTCACAGAACTTCAAAAAAGCCGGCGATTTTGAATAATTAAACTACTGCTAGAAGGTCAGCTGGAAATTAAATCATATTAAAACACATTGCCCTGTTGAAAAGTCCTTCGATCAAAACGAAGCTGCTCTAACTGGGGAGAAATAATATATATTTCTTACGGTAGAAAAGAGTACCGTTATTCAACCATATGAAAACAAACTCAAATGACAGTTAAGACATCTGACAATCGAAACCGAAAGTCTAGAGTTGTGATGTTTTGCCACTGATGGATTCTACAAGTAAATAAGAGAATTTTTTAAATCTGTACACATGAAAAAACTCAAAACAATCCTTTATGAAATTTAATTCAAGAAAAAAAATGGCCGAGTAAATTTTTTCAACGCAAATTATGCTGAAGTTAATTAATGTCCACTTGCCAATTTTTAATACGATAAAAAAATTAATAAGTGTCGAAGAAAATTTCTACAACCATTAAATTTTGTTTATTATTTAAGAGAAATGATGTTTAGAAAAAATTCCATACATTGTATAAATTCAATAAAACATGTGATTTTTTTTTTCCGATTTTGTTAATATACAACCATCCAAACCAGTGGAGGTGACAATCGCTTCCGGTATAATTTCCCATCAATGGGAATGTTCACAAATTTAGCAAAAGGTGGAAGATCATTCGAAAACATCAAAAATGTTGTGTTTGCTTTGCTTTTTTCGGCTATTCATACCAAAAATTCGATACTCTGGCGCTATTTTTACCGAATGACTGGAACTTTGCTGAGTAATCTTTATTCATATAAATTCACAAACCTTATTTATAAATTAAAATACTTTCAGTACTTTAAAATGTGTTTTGTTCTTAGCATTTATACCCACAAGATATAATTGACTTTTTTCCCTTATATGCGAGTTTTCGGTTTTGTTTATTTACATTAAATACCTTAACTACGTAATTCTGATGTAGCGGAAGTCCAATGATATGCAAATAAAGTCAAGGTTTTTAATGTCAGTAAACAAAACAGAAAACTCGTCCATACCGTTCCGTTTTTGAGATAGGAACGCTAATTCCGCAGTTTGCTGCCAGGTGGCGCTGTAAGCGGTCTCATAGCGTAGCGCATAGCCACTTTACTATGCCTAGATACCAATTTATGACTATAGCTGCAGGTGTTCTGAAATTAAAGGGGGTGTAAGTAACTTTAGTGGTCGCCCTGTGTGTTTGTGTATATATAAGGACATTAAAGTCTTCAAATATTCGTTTGAAAAGAGCAAAAACTAAAGTTACATAGTTCTGTATAATAAGTGAGAAGAAATTATACAGTGCATAAATATTATACTTGGATTGATGGATTGTGTGAATTTGAAAATCAGAATATTTTTGATGGTCCAAATTTGGGAAAACAGTGGTCTAATCTGGGTTACCAGTTTATTCATGCTATGCAAAGCACCATTTCATGATTAAATCCGACCAGAAGGGGTTAGTTGGACAGATGACACAATTTTTTAAGCTTTTTTTGTTACTTTAAAGTGTACTGCATAAAAATTTAATTATTGTTTAGCAGACAAACTACAAAAAAAATCTACTATTTTTTTTTCATTAAAATCACTTCTCTAACATTGTACCTTAAAAAAAAGTTAAAATCTTGGACTCTAAATCCTTCTATTTTTTAAAAAAAGGCTCCAATCGAACTGAAAACTTAAAGTACTGTCAAACCAAATATCCTGAGACTAGCACTTTTGGACAATTTTACACCGGAAAGGGTTGTCAGGCAATAAGTCAGATGAGCTCATTTCTGGAGTTCTTTGTTAGATCATGCTAATTAAAACGTGAACATCTCCCCTTCAATTCTTCACTTTTCGCCTATTTTGATGAAAATAATTCCGACTGGTGCAAAAGCGCGGAGGGTTTCGGAATCCATTGCTATACACTATATAGTCTTGTTTTTCCCTCTATCGGCTGGCCTACACTTGTGCTTTCTGAATATGGAAAGGTTGCATCTTATCAACAGAAATCAGCGTTCAGTCTATACAGTCTCCTTCCCTCTCGTCTCGTACCCTGTACAAGTTATTTTCCCGATTTTCACCTACTAAACATAGTCTATGACAATTTTTGTTCCTTTTGATGCCAATCCCTCCTCCGAGTTTGTCGTCACTTCAAAGGAACACCATGTATATTTTTATAAGAACTAAATATCCAGATGAATAAATAAGGGGGGGGGAATAACTTGCAGATAAGGCAGACTAACCAAAGGCCTCTATAGACCAGATTTGGTTAAATTTAACATAACAGATTTTTTAAAATCAAGCTCCAAACACCTTACGTAATTTTATGGATATTAAGTTTTAAAAAACATGCATTACTTAAAATTTAACCTTCATATCCTCCGACTTAATACAAAAGATCTTATTTAACGCTTTTGAGGGTGTTTTTTTCATAACACGCTTGTATTTCTAAGATTTGCTTTTAGCCAAATGCATTATGTTTGAAAGATTTCATCACTTTCAAGTTTTTTTACTCTTCTTTTCGGAATTATGCAACTACCCTACTAACAATACTAATAGCTATACTGCAGCCATTTATAAATATTACTTGATGAGAATATTGCAACAGGATAAAGTAAATTGAAAGCTCCAAATTATTTGTAACAAGTTGTTGCTTTCTTTTGTTGTGAATGATTTTTTTTGAAAAGTAGCATGAAACAAAAATAATGAGTTCATCTGTTGCAAAACAGATATTTTCCTGGGATTCTGCCAACAATATTTTAAAAGTTTAAATTTCAACCCACTAATTACTAATATTTAGTAAATAGCTACAGTGTTGATACAATGGAAGGCTATAAGCTTCCCATTAAATATTACTAAAAATTATGATAGTACAAAAATAAAATAAGCTAATTTATGTATTGAGAAGGCCAAGCCCTCCATACTAAGCCTTTCTTTTGTATTAATGGAGTGTACGGAATATTATGGTTTTCATTTTTCTCGAAGAATCTTGAATAAAATTTCAAATGAACTCACCGTTTCCATTCCAATCTAGTCGGCTTTTAAGATGCCACCTATGAAATTTTTAAGACATAATACTATCTGAAGTAAATTGGAATAAAATCAAAATAAGAAAAAAATCGTAAAACTGAGGAGGTGAGCAATTACTCCTCAATTCAGCTTCAGGAATTTCCAAGTTTTTGTTTCAGGAAAACTGGATCTAGAGGATATATGATGCAGAAATCACGAGCCAATAACAGGTGAAAACTCTTTATTTGGCGAGCCAATAACGGTGAAAACTCTTAGCGGTTTATTGCAAGGCTTTATGCTTGGATAAATACGTGCACACATCCAGTTTAATGACATCTTACCATTCACAGTCATGCCAGTTTCTGAGTGGTGGTACATGGACTGATGAATCCTTTCGAAAATACCTGGCATTTTGCGATCATTTGTAATGGTGATAGAGATTCTTGAGACAAGATCAGCATGTCTACCATTTCACCGTTCATAAACTGTTGCATGTTTTCAACTGGAGTCAAAACTCTAAATAAATAATGCTGAAATCCAGCTACAAGCCATCCAACTCATCTGGATGGTGTTTCTATGTGATTTCGACTTGCTTTTGTGTTTCCAAGATGTATTTTAACAGTTTGTATGCTAAATTTTGAATTACCCTGTCTTATTATTTGGATATTTATGAATTCAGTATTTGCTATTACAGTAAACTCTCGATTATCCGGCATTCAAGTATCCGGAAAGCTCAACTAACCGGAAAAATTAGAAACCGAGTTTTTCTAAAAAATTTACATCTGCGCGCCAAAATTTAGTGCGCGCGCGCCGTTCCTTTCATGCGGACAATTTATTTCTGGAATGCAACGTCCGTTCTCACACGGAGGAGCGTAGAAGGAAAAAACAAACAAACAATATACAGTACTGTGATTTACACAGACTTGTTTTATGGGGTGGGTGGGTTCAAAAGCAAAAGTGAGAACCAAAAAAATAATAATAATAAAAGGTCCTCACCTTTCGCCGAAAAACAAGACCTAAAAACAAAATCGACAAAAAAAAGGCAAAC
Source organism: Araneus ventricosus (assembly GCA_013235015.1). Classification (NCBI taxonomy): domain Eukaryota; kingdom Metazoa; phylum Arthropoda; class Arachnida; order Araneae; family Araneidae; genus Araneus; species Araneus ventricosus. The sequence continues at coordinate 13,279 of BGPR01037313.1, forward strand.
AGAGCCAGAAGGAGCAAAAAAAAAAAAAAAAAATGCAACGCGGGGGGGGAGGGGTTACTCCAGATTGGTCAGTCTCTTTCTTTTCCTTTATTTATTTACTCTCCAAATACCGGCAGGTGTTGATTCCGATTACGTAATATCAAGAGCAGGAGAATTGGAGGTGCGCGTATTGCGCAATAACCCTTGCGATCTTCTAAAAGATAATTAGTTTTGATATTCGATCTGGGATTTGTTTATGATCACTTAAAAGAGTTTTATGATGCTTGCTGAGTAGAATATTTTTCAGTTTCGTCGGCTATTTTTATATGTTTATATTTTTACAATCTATATATTTACGGTAAAAATTCGGCTACAGATCATATATATTTTTTAAAATCATCAATGTTAAATTAAAATCTTCATATGTTTTGTAAATGCAATGTTATGGAAGATACAGAAGTATTATATTTAATGCACATTTCAAAATGACAAAACAAATTATTTGGCCGAAAAAATCTTTAAAAAAAAGGCTACAATTTACTCACCCCCACCCCCCATTTTCCCCGTCACACTCAACTATCCGGACTTTTCAGGTATCCGGAAATCGGTGTTTCCCGAGCATGCCGGTTAGTTAAGCTTTTACTGTATTTTCAATCTGATTGGTTTATTTTTCTCAAACATGTGGCATGTTAAAAAATTAAATGCATGATCATGTATTGTATGCTCACAACTGTTAAGGAACAAGGTTTTGCAGTTTTTTCATCATCAGGCTCTCAGAATTAAATGATTAGTCTAAAACTGATTACCCTTAGGGTTTATGAGGTAAGCTTTCTTTTAATTCTGATTTCATATCAAAATTAATTATTTTTAAGATTAAATGGGTGGTGGTCAAAACTGGTACTATAAATTTACTATATGTGCCAGTTTTGGCTATGCAAGTGGCCAAAAGTGGAACATGTAGTGTTTGTGTTTTTAGCCATTGAATAAATTTATGAATATCTGGATGAAATAAAATCAACTAATTTAGTTTTGTTTCTAAAATAAAAGCAACTAACTTAGTTTTATTTCTAAGATAAAAGCAATTGATTTAGTTTTGTTTCTAAAATAAAAAGTAAATGTAGTTTTGTTTCTGAAATAAAATTAACTGATATAGTTTTGTTTCTAAAATAAAAGTAACTGATTTAGTTTTGTTTTCACTTTATATAGTAATGGCTACAATCAAAAATAAGAAGGCAGGTAGCATTTCCATAAAAAAGATTTTGCTACTCACCAACTAAAGTTGTTAATACAGTTAAGGCCATTCAAAATGGAATGCCAGAAACATCTCCATTTTGAATGTTTACCTTACATTTATGTAAGAAAATTTCAACTTGAGGAGCCTGACTAGAGTGATGAGGAATATTCTTTTATGTGCATGGATTGCTCTAATTTTAAAAATGATTCTGATGAATTTGATTAATGTTGCAATTAAAAATTATAAAAATATATATTTGTGGATATTATTAGCGAGAATAATAATGCAAATCCTTTATTTGTAAGATTAAAAATATATATATACATATGCTTTAAATATTTGCAATGTAAATTTATTGCTCTCCCCATTTTTGTTTCATATTTTATCAAAAAAAGTTGCAAGTACATACAGTTTGTACTTTATCAACCAAATTAAATTGTTTTCTGCATTCCTGTTTCTTTTTTAAATTGAAATCTGCAACTAAAATCAGCTTAAGGTAAATTTTATTACACATCTTTATAAATTAATCAAAAAATCACATTTAAAATAAGAGAAAATAATGAACTAAAATACATATTACATAAAAAGGATTTATTTTAGCTGAAAATACATTAAAATGTCCGTTAAAAATATAGTGTCAGTGTGGCCAAAACTGGTGCATAGAAGTGGCCAAAACTGGTGC
>BGPR01037315.1:0-15172 GCA_013235015.1 Araneus ventricosus
TGTTTGCTGCAAGTTAAATATACGGTGGCCCAAGCGTGTTCACATTCATTTGAAATGGAAAAATGGAATCCACTATGAAGATTCAGGAATCTTCTTCATTTTTCGACCATGCTTCAAATTTGCGAGGTTCGCCTTTTATCACTATCGAGCAGGTTTAAAGTGGCTTTAAGGTTTTTTTTCACTTCAACTTCTTCCCGTTTTGAAGCTATACGAAAATTATTTTGGGAGGACCTCGTAATTTTTATTGTTGGCTGCTACTAGAATTCCTACCACACGTAAAATGGATCAGGGCACACAGAACAGTAGGATGTTTTACCTATTTTTAGTTCCTGAAGTTTAAAATATGTTTATCAAAATAAAAATGGGGAACTTGTAGAAAAGGACTGAAGTCTGAGAAGTTCAGTTTAGCCACTTGAAGTTTTGAAGCTACACTAGGACTGTTTTAAGACGAATCTCGCAATTTTCATTCGTGGTCGGTTGATGAGGTGTATCCTCGCACCACCTTCTAACTTGGACCAGCGGAAGGATATTCGATCCCGACAGATTTAACATGCACTAGCCGCATAATTACGATGGATCTTCAGTGGAATTGGATATCGAATCCGTGATTTTCCAGTCCCGAAGCCACTATGCCCTGAAGTTTCTTAAAGGAAACAATGCACTAAGGGGTCTATTCTGGTACCCCAGGTTGGGGTTGGGTTCGGTTGTTAACGTGCGGAACCCACCCCAACTCCCAACCCGACCGGGGGTACCAGAATAGACCCCTTAATCTCTTCCTCATCAGACTATTTTATAAAATTTACAAAATTTGCATCTCAAAACTTTCAAGTGACTTTTGCCTGTCTCTTTACTTTTAAATTAATTACGCGAAGTTATCGGCCTTATTCACCATCCATGGTTAAACCATGATCAGCGGTTAAATGATGGTTCTGCCATGATGATGCGAAAGCTGACCGAAGTGCGTCGCCAAATGTATACCCTAGCGGGTTGCTATTTTGGCATGGTATCTCAAATTCTCGGTTGTTGGCGATTTTTAAAATTATCCTCAGCCTTCTAGCAGAATGAGTTTCTAGCCAACTCGCCAGTTAGGGTATACATCCAGTTGATCATTTCAGTCAGCATTCGCTTGTTTGTGTAAATTCACTTTTAACCGCTGATCACGGTTTAACCATCGATGGTGAATAAGGCCGTATGTTGCTCGTAATTGATTCTAATCACTCTAACGGCCTTATTCACCATCCATGGTTAAACTATGATCAGCGGTTAAATGATGGTTCTGCTATAATAATGCGAAAGCTGACCGAAATGCGTCGCCAAATGTATACCTTAGCGGATTGCTATTTTGGCATGGTATCTCGATTTCTCTGTTGTTGGCGATTTTTAAAATTATCCTTAGCCTTCGAGCCAAACACAAGTTCATTTCGGTCAGCATTCGCTTGTTCGTGTAAATTCCCTTTTAACCGCTGATCAGGCCCGACCTTAGCAAGTGCAGGGCCAATTGAAAACAATTTTTGATAGCCCCGATTCCCAGCCAACTTGCTAAAAAGCCGGTAGGTCATTAGCATTTAAAATAAACTTAATTTCAAAAAAATTAATTTAAATTAATTAAAGTTTAATTAATTAATTAAATTAAAATTAATTTTTCAACACATCTTTGAGTAATTCTAAAAAGAATAATTTTTTTATTTTAATTATTATCTACTCTTAATTATATCATACATATTATGGAATTATTTTTTGAATAGAACATTTCTATTATTATGGGATACTTTTAAACTTTATATTAATTATTATTACACATATTAAGGAATCTTAAAATCAATTTTCCTCGGATTCACAACCAGGTGGCACCCCTCATATGGAATCAAATTTTAATTAAATTAATAGATCATTTCATTATTCTGAAAATATTAGAAAAAATAAGCTGGTTTGTTTCAGACTATCAAGTAAAATAATTGAAAAGAAGGGCCGCTGATTTTTTACAGTAGCTAAAAAATTTAGTTATTATTTTAAATAAGCTCAGCAGAGATTATATTAAAATAATTACATTAAGATATGAATCAATGGAAGGAAAACAGCGAAATTTTAAAGTACTAATTTGTACTCACCCCAAAAAAATGGTTGAAATAAAATAAAAATGTTCTATATACGTCGCTTTTTATGATTTCAATGAGCTTTCATGCCAACTTCGAAGAAAGTCGAACAACGCGTTTGGGCGTGACTGGACAACAAACGAATTTACAGATAAACGCAATGTTGAAAACTCAATTAAAAACAGAGTTCTCTTGGTTCAGTCAAGAAAAGTGCATTTATGAGTATGTGACTGTCTTTTTGCGTTCCGCTGAGCCTAGACTTACCAAATTTGGTACAAATACACTATGAAGGATGGGAATGTGCGCCTCAGAGAACTTTTTTAAAATTTAATTATTTAAAAATTAAGCAAGAATATGGTATGTTTCAGCGATAAATGCAAAAAATATTATGACACTAAAAACTTTTATACACTGTCTTGAATTCAAAAATATATCTTTCAAATCTAATTTACAAGTTTATTTGTCGGACAAGTTTTCTTCTTAAATAGAAAAAAATTATGCTTAATTTTTCAACAATAGTTTGCAATGTTCTAATGAAAGACGAATCAATTTCATTGATTCATCAAATCTTTAAATCTAATGTTTCGCTTGCCTTAAAAAACGAGATATAAAATTTATTTTGTTTTGATTATAGTAATGTAACACCTTCATTTGTTATAATAGAATACAGTCCATTTTCCTTGCTCTGCTAGATTTTTTTTAAATTTAATTTCTTTTTACTTTTTGGATAGATTTACTTTATTATTTTGATAAATTTAAATTTTAGCTATGAACTTAAACCTATTTTTTACTTAAGTCAGGATAATCCTCTCTGGAAATTATGACATTTGTTTATTTCTTATAATTAGGTTAAACAATCAGGTTATAATTAGTTATATAAATTGCAATAATTGTAACTTCAATCTGAACAAACCATCTCTTGCATGATCAAAACGAAAATTAATCTTCATTCAATTTCATGATTTTAAAGAGTCAACCTAATACTTTTTTAACAATTGAATGTAAAGATCTAAATCTTTAATTTGATAAGATGCAAAACACACTGCCTCAAAATTTAGTTTTAAGTATTGATACATTTCCTGTTTACTGTCTTTCTTTTCCTTGTATTACTAATTCATTCTTTTGAAACAATTAATGCCTTCAGCTTACCAAAAATTGAATAATTTGACGGATTTTAAGTAAGTTAGCATAATTAATATACAGTTAATAAAATTTGCGAATCATTCGGTCGATGAATACAGCTAGTATTTAATACGACAAAAGCAATTTAAAAATAAAGGAACAATAATCTGAGCTCACCTTTTCAAAGTACGAAAATGTGTAAGTATTCCTTATTTCTTTGTGGGTCCTGTTTCTCTCGGTTGACTGGAAAGAGAAATGTTACAATTTCCTGTCACTTATTTGCAACTAAAGAAGAGGGCGGTGTCCAAAAAGGGTGATAGCTCATTCCCCCCCCCCCACGCCCGAAACACATAACATGCCTTTTCCTTCATGCCTTTAGACTCCAAATTGCATGATCTCTTTACCTCTCTTGACAGGGCTTTAGAGATTCGAAGAAGACAGAGCAGTAAAATGAGCTGCAGAAAAAGAAAGAAAGAAAAGAAAAAATATGTCATCGTGCCTTCTCTAGCAAAAACCCCATACTTCTTGCAAAGAGAGATTCTTCGGACATGCTGGGAGCCTGCGGGAACAATAAAATGTCAGCGGCATCAGTTTGTTGTAATATTAGCGATTTTGTTCAAGAATTTCTCACTTTCCAGGGCCATTCCGGTAGTATAATGTCTCATTCCTACTTACAGGAAACGAAATACGCAGAGTTCTCGACCACCCCTTTGCTATAGTTTCAAAGGCACTCCCTTTTTTCTTGTATTTATGATAGCAGGGAAAGTCTTAGAGCGTTGTTGACTTGTGAGCACTGTAAAAAAATTGGACCACGATGTTCTGCAAGTAGATTTGAAAGGAAGAAATAAATCCTAAGAATAATAATCTGAAATTTAAACGATACTTGATTTTAATTAGAATATGTTCGTGTACAATGTAATTATAAATCAAATGAAAGCACAAAATTAAATCACCCTAAAAATGTCTGAAAAAATTCCACGGGCCCCCAAGAGTTACGTGGTCCATAGGCAGTTGCCTATATTGGCTATTTGATAATCCGGCTTGTATATAAGGAGTTTTTGGGCAACAAATATTATGATAAACTGAAACAAAAAAAAATTATTACGAAACTGAGATAACGGATCATTCAAGAATAATGGTTTCAGTAGTTTGATTATAAAAAAAAATACAAAATTATAATTGACAATTGATTTCGGACAAAACGGTTAATAATTTACAAGACTTTTTCTCTCAATCAATCTCAATAGTCTTTATTTATAGGATCGAATTTTTAAATTATAGAACAACATGAGATAAAACTACAAAAAGGTTATTAGAAAAAATCACGAAGACGAAGGTTTCAGAAACTACCTTTCCTTTTTTTCCCCTGCTAATTCTTTCAAAATATCTCTAGCTATATTTATAATTGCAGTATAAAGCAAACAGTTCAAGACTACAAATTTAAGATCAGCTAATTAAACTTGCAATTGCAAAATTTTAATAAACATATTTAAAAACATTATTTATTTCCAATTAAGGTTATAATTAGAGTGCTAATAATTTATTCTACTAAAATGAATTTTTCTTCAGTAAGCAAATTACTTGTAATTTCTATAAAACACTCATCTTAAAAGACTGACTGGTACAGTAGAAAGAAATATGCAATGGTTTCAAATGGCATGTTTTATAAAAAAAAATAAGTACCAGATTTAAATCAACATTTTCATCATTATTTTAATGGTTGTGTAGAAAAGAGATAAATCTTTTGATATCAGACAATCAAAATAAATTAATTATTCAGACATTCAAAATAAGAGACAAAAAAGTCTTCTCGATGTTCAAAAAATTGCTTAGAAATTCAACTCAAACTGAATTTTCAGCCATTATTATTATGTCCACGACATTCAAATGGAAGGATATACTCTTATTTCGCATCTGAACATTTGAAAAAAAATTAATCTTTTTTACTTTTACTTTATCGTGAACATCCGCTAGTAATATTTGCATATATTTGCAAAACTTTCTTAGATTTATTAATACAAATCATGTTTTTGTGATGAAACAAAAACATGTTTTTAAAAATAACTTGTTAAAAACAATAATTAATTGATTTTAATTTGAATAAATTCGATTGCATTCTTTGTAGCACGCTAGCGCGGGGCCCCTTAGGCGTGGGGCCCTATTTGGAGCAATCGGTCCAATCGGCTTAAGGCCGGCCCTGCCGCTGATCATGGTTTAACCATGGATGGTGAATAAGGCCGTATGACAATTTAACAAAAGGGATTTATTGAACATTTATTTCATAAAGATGGAAAGGCGGTTCTTTTAAAAATGAGACGTTAGATGTTTGGTGAAGTTACATTAACGTCCCGTTTTCGAAGCATCACGGGGCGGCCCTCGTATTTCTGAAAAGTGATCAGGACGACACCTGAGCAAGAAGCCCCCCCCCCTTCCGAATTTCCGCACAGCACCAGCGGGAGGGCGGTTGACTCTCTATAGATTTAAGGTGCGCGGAAGAATCGGATCTCGAATATGCAACCCTTCTGTTACGAAGTCACTGCAATTCTGCCAGTGAACATACATATATCTTCAGTGTTGCGACAGGAATTTTCTAAGAAATCAAATAAACTTAAGCAAAATCATTTTTTAAACGCACTTTTATCAGTATCTCAAAGTAGTATTTTTTTTTTAATTATTGTCTTTTTATTTTTAATTTATAATTCATTATTATAAATATCATAAAATCTTAAAAACAATTCGTTTTCCTCAAATTCACTTGTAGGCAGTACAATGTGTATCTTTTTCGAAATTTAATTAAATTAATCGATTAACTAATAATTAATCGAGTTCTAGAAGTATTAAAATAGTATACTGCCATACAAAACTCACCGCGATTAAAAACTTTATTACATCAAGAAGTGAATGAAAAATTTATTTTTCACTCACTGAAGCTTTGACTGATAGGGTCTTGAAGCTTCATTCACTGATAAGATCCTTAACTAAAATACTTTGTAATGCATAAATAACTTTAAATTTCTAATCCGAGTAAATAAATTTTACTTAGTATTTAATCATTGGAACGTTTGTAATTCAACAATTTTGGTAGTGAAACTCTTTTTATCGATAATAGCTTATTAAACTTACACTTAAGACCCCACTTTCATCTAAAAAAATTTGCTGTGATCCCAAAAATGGGAAATAATTCTGGAAATTGGGTATTAAGAAATGGCAAATAAAAAGAAGCAAAGATAGGCATTAAATTATTATTAGTGAAATGTTCGAAGATAAGGAGTTTTTTTTTTATATTTTTGCCCAAAAATAGTTAAAAACATGAAAAAAATATTGAAAATTTCTGAGCTCACATGACCAATTTTGGGAAGCGCAGTTAAAGGAGCCCTGGTATAGGCTATAACGTGGCATCTCGAAGCAGCTAAATTTTAATATAACCGTTTACATTTCGCTTGCAATTCTTTTCATTTAAACAGTCTTATTTAATTTGACTCTTTTCATGTTTGTAAAAACAGAATTTTGCACCCGATTTTTCATACACTTAAAGTTTTAAATTTTTAAAAGATTTGTAAGTTTTAAAGAGTTTTAAAATTTTGGACACTTGTGGGTTTTCGATGCTACATTACTTTAATTCAGTGTTTAATATTTCAGAACAAAATTATCAGTTAATCATCGATTAAATTAATTTTTATTACCTACCAGGGGCGCCATCTGGTAGTGAGTTTGAGAAAAAATTAATCCCAATATAATAAAGTTGAGAGTAATAAAAATAAAAAATTCTGCTGTTTAGTAAACAAATAAAAATGCGTTTAAAAAAATTGTTTTTAATTAAATTTTTGATTTTTTTTAACTTTTTTTATTTATCAGTTATTTACTTACTTGTTTTTATTATTGTGAAATAGAATTGTGTGCAAAAGGAATTCAAATGGCTTTACGGAAATTATATAGTGGAAAATTGTATGGCTTACTGCATTGGCATACCTATTTCAGATTATGAAATTCTTTCTACCAAGCTGTACTAAGCCCCTGACCGCTTTAAAAATATTGAATAAAAATTTTTGATTCCATTTTTAAAACAGATTTCAAATGTTGAAAATAGATGTCGCCACGATACAACCATTCCCCTTCCCAGTCTTTTCATAATAAAATATTCCAATTTTTTTAAAATAGTATCTTAAGTACTTATCTCTTTATCTGATATTTCCTATATTTCTATAAAATTTTGCAGCTGGTTCTTTTTTGATATTCGCGCATTGTAACGAGAATAAATAAAAAGTACTTTGTGAAGTATATAAAAAACAATATTTAAACATTATATTCAATATAGTAGTTTCTCAAATTTTCGCTAAAAATTCGAGGCTATGTTTTAGAAGAAAGAAATGGCCTTTGCAATATGCAAAGGAAAATTAGAACAAATCGGATCAATTGAATTTATATCAATAAGAAAATTATTACTCATTGTGGTTTATTTTAAATTTTGATAGAAAAGAATTTATACATGAATTGAAATTAGGAATTTAGAAATTTATAGAATGAAACACACACAAAAAGCGATTTTCCGAGTGTAAATTCATGTTCAATGAATAAGGCAGTCGTCGAAGAACGAAGAACAGTTTATTAGACATAATTAAATTTATGCAGAGTATTCAAGTTTTGTTAAAATTTGAAACATTACAAACCATGGCTAGGTATTCATAATATCCGTAATTTAAAGTGGAAGTGTGTTTCAGTGGTTATAAATTAAGCGGCGTTAAAAAAAATTAATTTTAAATATGAGAAAAATTCCAAATCATTACATACTCATGACGCCCATAATAGCAAAAAGAAGCTCTACAATATTCTTACGATATCGTATGGCATTCAGAATATCGGACAACGTCGTAGAGATATCATGCAATATCTTGTGCTATTAGGGACATTTCCTAATCTATTCAAAATGAATTATTCCTCCTCCAGACTCAAAATGTGAAAACTAAAATTAGTCACTGAAACACTGATTAAAGATTTGTGATAGATAAATAAGCACTGATTTGTGAAAAAGAATTTAGTTAACATTTCGATTATGCGTGAATGAATTAAATTTGAAAAATGCCCATTTGAAACGGAAATTCCAGGGGAGAAGCTAGAGAGTATTTTCTCCCTCTTCCAATTACTCTGCAGATCAGATGAGCATCTATTATAACAGTTATTATTATTAGTATACTAGAAGATTTGTGCCCGTCTAAGATGGGCTTTTAGCTTGCCAAAAATATCTCAGATCTGATTGTCAGTGCTTAAAAAATAAAAAAGAGTACGAAATACAGAAATGATGAATCAATTGGCACTAACTTTCGTTTTGCAAAATATATAAATATTCAATTCCGAAATTAAGTGCGAAAAAGAAAGAACCCTTTTAACGAAATAAAAGACCTAGAAACGAAAGTAAAGACCTCCGAGAAATGGAAAAAATAAATAAATTCTAATTAATTAAATATTTGCGGTTTGAATTTTGTTTAATGTCTCACTTCACCCTTCGAAAACCGCGGCGAATTCTAAGAAATCTTTGATCCCTCTCTCCGACTTCTAAGAAAATAAGTCTTCCCTTCTGGGCGGGCGAGTCACTTTTGTTACGTAGTCACGCCCCCTCTCTCTCTCCTCTTCTAATTCTAAGGAAACAACATCCCTTGTTTCCCGCGCTAGCCACGCCCACATTCCTGTAGCGTTAGAGGCCTTGTCACCGCTATTCTATTATAGAATTTAATATTTCGGATTTAAAGAAGAAAAGTTAGCATAAGAAACATTATTGTTATGTTTTATAACAATAAAAATAATCTAATTTATATACGATAAATGGTTGGAACATGATTTAAAATTTTACGATTTTTTATTTAATAATAAATAGGTAATTATAAATAAGGATGGCAGTAAACAAGGGTAATTTAATATCGTGATATGAAAATATCGATTTAATCTGGACGATATATCACGTTAATAATACGCTTGTAGAGCCTAGTCTTATTCTTAATAGCTCCTGTTTTCAAAATGGTCAGTGATCTATATTGAAAAATAATTTTTCTTTTAAACTCTTACAAAAGTCGATAGACTAATATAGTCTTAAAAATATTCAAAACTTAGAATCTACCTTTAAAATTTTTGTTTTATTTTAGGCAATTGCTTTGTAAATGATTTAAAAGTTTTAAAAGAAATGCGCTCTTTTTTTAATCAACTCCCAATCAAGAACATACAGTCTAAAATATAAGAGCTAAGTGAGAAGCAAAAACTTTACCTAAAAAGGCGACTTTTGTAGACTTAGCTGTAGACCCTCTATTTTTGGGAGCTATATATTCTCCATAAATATTTTAAACACAAATGTAAACTTTCCAATTAAGTTCCAGTAAGGAATCTCTCTCTATATAAAAGGGAACGTGTGTGTATGTGCAATGTTTAGACATTAAATATTGCACTTACAGCCCTGAAATTTGGCACACAGGTAGTACTAATAGTGACTCAATGCATCTCGAAGCCAAAATTTTAAAATTCAATGTAAAAAATTTTTATTTAATATTTCAGGTATTTTGGGTGACTTTTCATACTCATTTCTCCATTTCATTTTTTCAAATAAGCGTAGCAAGAAAATAGAAACACTATAAGAAAGAATAAACAATTTCCGTTCTAATGATGTTTATTGTAAACTTCTAAAAGTTTATTTTAAACGAAAAAGTTGCTGTACAATATTTTCTCGAATTTTAATAAATTTTTAAGAATATTTTTTGGTATAATTTACAGCAATACTTTCCATTGTTCGTTTTCATTGTTTAAACAAATATTGAATTGCGTGTTTCTCTTTCATTGCTGAAAGCTGAACTAATATCTATACTTATAAAAGGCAATGTTTGTGTGTGTGTGTGCGATGTCCAGAGGAATCTATCGCACTTAAAGCCATGAAATGTGGCACACAGGTAGTCGTAATGGTGACTCAATGCACCTGGAAGCCTAAATTTTAAAATTTAGCTTAGAACATTTCTTATTTAATGTTTTGTGTTGTTCTTTGGATGATTTTTCGAACGTTTTTTGCCGATCCATGAGAAATAATTATCGTAGAAGAACAAACGATCCACCATCAGATAGAGCAAACAATTATATATACTTACTAGCAGTACGCGCACGGCGTTGTCCGTGGAATCAGGACTTCAACAAAATGAAAAAAAAAAAATAATAACCCGCCCACAATGACATGAAAAAGTTTTGAAATCAAAATCAAAACAAAAGATACAAATTATTGGTTTTCCCGCTTATTTTTCTTCGCGATAATGACATTTGACAGTGCAGAGTAAAAAATAAACCGATATTTTCGAAAAAGTTTTTTTTTAGGATTTAAAAGATTGATTCCTATAAACCAGGTAAAATGTTAAAGAATGAAAACCGAATGAAATCTTAAACGATTTCAAATGGAACAATACGCCTCGAAAGATACAGACACACATAATTTCTATAGTATTTAAATATATCCAAATTGAATCAAAGAAGAAAAGAAAAAGAGAGATTAAATCTTTCACTTCAGATTTAAACTTTGAAGCCATGTTATGTAAATAGCTCCTTGAAATCATATTTCATTTTTTCTAGTCTTCTCTAACTAAAGATATCAGCCGTTTGATTTGATTTGATTTGAAAAAGGTTTTTTGGGGATTTTCAGCTACAAAGGCTATTATCCCCTGTTCATTCCAAAGTTCTTTTCAATCCGTAATCAAAAAAGAAGGAAAAATTGTCATCATTGGTCTAGAACTATAGCCGATTTGATTCGGTCAAGACAAAAAAAAAAATAAAAAAAATAAAAAAATAATAAAAATTAAAAAAAAAAACCGGCGCCCTCCTAGAAGGGCTTCCAAATTCTTTTTTTTTCATATCAGCCGTATACTCGACTGTCAAACAGTATAAAAACGAACAAATTAAAAGAATTATCTGTCGACGCGAAGCAAAGGGGTTATGTCGTCATGCGATTTCGACGAAATGCATGTTGGGAAAACACGTCACGCGATCTTGATTAGAACCGATTGAAGTAAAGAGAATTTTGAGGTGAAACTTTCTTAACACTTCAGAAAAAAAATAATTAAAATTAAACCAACTGTTCAATTTTAACCATTCTTGTCTTAAATCACGGAGAAACGTTATTTTTATTACTTCAACAAATTTCAAATTGATAACAAAATTAGAACAGCGGATGCGAGAAATTGAAATTCCAAACAAAGTTTTTTAGGCTTAACCGACTATTTTTAGAAAATTTTTCAAAATTCAGTAAATTACGTTAGAAATTCAAAACTAACTTCATTAGAACGGAAATCGCATGCTCTTTCCTATGGTGTATATATTTTTGTCGTAAACTTATTCGAAACTATTCTATTGAGAAATTAGTGCGGAAAATCAACCAAAACAACACAAAGCATTAAATAAAAAAATTTCTAGATTAAATTTTAAAATTTCGGCTTCGAGATACATTCAGACACCATTACGACTACCTGTGTGCCAAATGTCAAGGTTGTAAGTGCGATAGATTCGTCTGGACATCGCACGCAGACACGCACACACACCTCTATACTTATAAACATCGCTTTTTATAAGTATAGATACTTCTATATACTTATAAAAGAAAGTGTTTGTTTGTGTGTATGTTTGTGCGATGTCCAGACGAATCTATCGCACTTTCAGCCATGAAATTTGGCACACATTTAGTCGTATTGGTGACTCAATCCACTTCGAATTCCGGATTTAAAAATTTTTTCAGAATTTTTTTTATTTAATATTTGGTAGTGTTGTCTATTTTTTTTCAGAAATTTTTTTATTTAATATTTGGTAGTGTTGTCTTTGATTACCCACACTCATTTTTCCATAATATCGTTTCTGATAATCGTAGGAAGAAAACAGATACACCATCGGATTGAACAAACAATTATCTTTTTAATGAAGTGTTTTTGAACGTCTAATATAATTTTCTGAATTTTGAGAAATTTTTTAAAAGTAGTCAGTTTTCCCCCAAGAAATTTAAGAATTAAAACTTATTACCCTGCATACGACGCTCTAATTTTCTTATCGTTTTCGAATTTTTTGAGGTAATAACTGGAACATTTCTCCCTGATTTAAAAGAAGAACGGTTAAAATATCTTTGTTCTCCGATTTTTAATTAATTTTTTTCTTGATATGAAACGTTTTCTCTTGCAGATTCGAAGTGAGGCTTTCTACCAAGTAAACGTTCCTAGCATGCATTGTTACTATCCCATGTTCTGGCGGCGTGCAATAAAATATATTTTTCTGTTTTGATTTCGTTTTCAAAACTTTATTTTATGTCATTGTCGGATTTTTTTCTTTTTTGAAGTCAAGATGCCACGGGCAACGCCGTGCAGGTATTGTTAGTATTTGATAAAGAAAGCCTTCTTCGTTTTCTAGCAAGTTATTTCACTCAAATAATATCTTTTAAAAAATACTGATTAGCAAAAATAAGCATGCACGATAATTGTCCACTTAAGAATCCCGATGAAATGAGAAGAGTTTTTAGTGAAGAACAATGTGTACCAGAGTATTTTTTTAGTTTCAAGTATGAATATTTTAATTTTGGGAAATTCTAGTACTCTACAAGTTCGCTAAAAATAAAACTCATGAGAGAAATTATCTTTTTCCCTTCTTAGAGGTTCTTCGGACGTGGCGACATCTATATGTGCGCTAAAGAAGTAGTGAAACCTTCATACTCCTTTTCTCAATTTTATTTAGGTATTCCGTTAAGGAAAATTTATTATTACGAATATTGAAATTCATTATTTTTTTACGGTTACCTTCGCTAGATTTTTAATTAAAATTATAACAAACACGACGGGAATTCCATTTATTGTATAAATTTAAAGTTTATGATCATGCTTTATTTTTTATGGTTTTTTTTTTTTCAAAATTATTGACATCCAAAAAATATCAGTCATTTGCTATCCACCCATACACGACAGATCTTTCGTGCGATTGGCTTTCTAGATCGGCATGTCTGAATAGAGAAAAGTAAAAGATAAAGATGGCCCTCATTTGAATATGTATTCAATCTTTCAGACTATAAACGAAGTCCAGATTGCGTGCTCCCGACTTTTTGGAAAATATAGAGAAATACTCACTTATAGATACACTGACAGCTTCATCCAATACTAAGTTACCACGCTATCGCCATGCATTTTAAAAAGGTAAGCACTAACAAAGATATGAAAACAAATTAAGGAAAGTTAACTGTGATAGAGGTAAAAATACAATAATATTAACAAATGCGAGTGAAAAAGAGCGAGAAGGAAGAAGAATCCGGTGGATGATTTCATCAGAGGCCGCCATCCATGCAGATTCAAAATTATAATAGGTTGTCTGTCGAGTAAAACTAGGGACTTTAAGGTCGAAATTAAATTTTCCTCTGAGGACTGGACTTCCGGAAAAATTGGAAACAAAATAAGGAAGAAAACATTTATCCACAAAGAAGAAATTCAAAACAGTGTTTTAAACATAATCTGAAAAAAATGCTTAAAAATATTACATCTCTTTGTTGTGGAATGAAAACGCGCCGGGAAAAGTAAACTTTGTTTATAGGTGTGCGCACCTATCTCCATCTAGTGAGGGATACCCTAACTAAAAATCTAAGATTTTTTGTGGTTTTTATATAGTTTTTTTATAGTTTTTATTTTGTTTTTTAGTATTATGAAATTGTTTTAATGCATTTTATAATTTTATTTTTATAATTCAAAGAATTTTCTAGAGGAGCCTTTACTAAAATGTCAGAAGGTATGGCATGAATATCATGGCTATTTCCAGCACAATGGAGAATTTTAGAAGTAAAAAATTAATTTAATAAAAAGAAATTAATAAATTCTTCAATTCTTAATTTTTAAAAATATTCAGGGTAGCCGTTTAACTTTAAATTAATATTTAAATTGTCAATGGCCTTGACACTAGCAGAATGGTTGTTGCAAATATTTTTGATTCGTTTGATTTGAGAGTGGATGGTATTTTTTATGACTTTAGGTTGAGGTTAGTTTAATAGTGACAAAGAGAAATAGCCCTAATGAAATCATCCACCGGATTCTCCTTCCTTCTCTTTCTTTTTCATTCGTTTTTTGTTAATATTATTGAATTTTTACCTCTATCACTGTTGACTTTCCTTAATTTGTTTTGATATTGTTTTCGCAATTTCTCCTGGATGATGTTGCACTTGCGCGTACCAGATAAATTGCTTCTATTATTGTTATTCTGTCTTTATTAGATATTTTTTCTATTTTTTCTAAACACTAACAAAAGTATTCATTTCAGTGTGATCTCCAAAAGTGGATTCATTTTATTACATAGAACTCCTTGATATTCTCACTCATTTACGTTATCAAACTCTTCATGGTCTAATTGCGTTGAAGAAAAGGGGGAAAAGATGCGATTTCTGAATTCTACTTACAACTTAACGCAGAATAATTATTTTCTACTGAGAAATAAGTTTTCTTCGTAGTTATTTGTACATTTTTACAGGAAATGTCAGTTTTTCCAATTTGAAAACATGAAAAGAAAGCATGAATTTTGAGAATACAACACAAGTCAAAAGCGGCCACAAGCCTGGTATTAGCCAGGATAACCCCAGTTTTTGACTCTCTATTCCGACTAGAAAATATTGCTCATTTTTTTTACTTGTTAGTAAATGGTTCATATTATAAAAACGATAAATAAGTTTAAATAGAGCGATTTTTTTCAAAAGAATTAGCTTTCTAAGGGTACTTCATTCTAACTTTTATTACGCATAGAATATGTCGACCCCAATATTACAAAGATCTGTGAACCTATCGGAAATGAAATCCATCGAAAAAAATATACTCTTATGCTTTGTTTTGTCTCAACCTCATTTCTTTTTGCAAAATCTTTGATAATTTAGTTTATTCGTTGCTTTTATAGAAGTTTTTGAATCTCATTTTTCCAACTGCACATTTTATATACGCGAG
>BGPR01037316.1:0-15172 GCA_013235015.1 Araneus ventricosus
CTGTTGTAGCTGTTCAGTTACGTATTGCTGGCGACAGTAAATCAAAGTTTCAATATATCTCACGTATGAAAAGATTATACTGGCTATTCTTTGATGATTTTTTATTCTTAGCATTTTTAATTCACCTAATATGCTGTTGATGCCCTCATATGATACAAATAAAATATATACAAGTGTGCCATATCATTTTGATTGCCTTAGGAATCCAACTACACAATTTTCTATGAAAATAAGAAAATTGGGAAGTCACTACATTAGCACAATGTATGTCTATGCTATGTTATGAGAGAACTGTGATTTATGGACCAAATGCGCATTCACTGTGACTTGGGGGTCTCCATTAAGAGATGTTCATGTGCAATAAACTAGAACAGTTTAATACTATCTGCAAAACCACGACTATAAATGTCTATGTAATTTGATGATTTGTAAATACTTTTTAGTCATTACATGTAAACCTATAAAGTAACGATAGGAGAAAAAATCCATAAGTTTTAAGAACTTTTGATCAAAATACCTCCTTTGAGCCTCAAGGAGATGACGAATAGCAGTTTTCACTCCTTCTTACGGGGCAAGTTGCTATACTGGGACTGGAAGGGAAGATGAGGTTGTTTTTTGTCAGTTTTCTGATTACTACAAACTGCGCATTCAATGTATAAAATGTCTGATGTAAATTGTAGATAGACATTTTGTTTCAAATAAGTACTAACACTGTATATTTTGTTGTATTGGAGATCGACTCTTATCAAAGTGCAATGATTTCCCAATTTTCATGAAAAAATTCG
This sequence comes from Araneus ventricosus, assembly GCA_013235015.1. Taxonomy (NCBI): domain Eukaryota; kingdom Metazoa; phylum Arthropoda; class Arachnida; order Araneae; family Araneidae; genus Araneus; species Araneus ventricosus. Next base: position 786 of record BGPR01037316.1, read on the forward strand.
TCAGTCTTTCAAAAGACGATGCATAAATTTACAGAAGTCGTCTAAATAGAGTTTGTATGCAAAAGTATTCACTTTTGTAGGCATATGCACATGTCAGTGCACCAATAGCACAGCGCTATTTTGGTGTGGAAGTTCGAAGAGAGCATGTAGCAAGAAGAATGTGTGTGTTGGCACTCTACAGGGCTGATGGCTGGACTTAGAGATACGAAATTTGGCACAAACATACTTTGGAGGGTGGGAATGTGCACCTTGCAGCCCTTTTTTGAAATTTTAATTAATTAAAAATTAAGCAAAATTTTGGCGTTTTTCCTCAATAACTTCCTAACAAATTACAGCACAAAAATCATTTTTTCACCATCTGAAAATACAAAAAATTACCTTTTCAATGATATCAATTAATTTGCCGTGCAACTTTTTCTCGAATTTTAATAGCCTTTGAAAAATATTTTTTGACTTAATTTACAACAATTCAAACCGTTTTCATTGTTTAAACAAATATTTAATTGCATGCTTCTCTTTCATGGTTGAAATTTGAAGTAATATGTTAATACATTTTGCTTTCATGTTTTATTTCATCAAAATCTTTATGGAATCTGTAAACCAAGCTCTCCAAGATAATACGTATATTAAGAAATATATCCAATAAGCTGAATGGTTATAGTTATGTTTTAATTCTTTTTTCAGCATGTTTTAATTTAGCTAACATGCCGCTAATGTGCTGCGAGATTTTAATATGGATATTGAATGCCTATTTTGCAAGAGAAATAAGAAAGTGAAAATAATGCCGACAACGTGCATTAAGATGTTACATGGCATGGTCAGATATTTGACTCTATTAGGGACATTTATGTAGACAATGAACAGAAGAGGTACAGGGCCATTCATTACCAGAATCTGAACTTTAAATTTACATTGTTAAAGCAGTCACAAATGTAAAATGATACCAGATTCAATTGAAATTGTATTCCGGTGAACAAACTGGTCGTCAAAGGCAGCTAGTACCAAATAAGAACTTCTTTAATTGACCACGGTACAAAATCATGAAGACCATTTCCAAATAGCTTTCATAAAACCTCTAAATACGATATTGGTCTACCTAAACTAAAGTATACTAAATTAGTACTAGACAAACATACTAAATATGCTTTTTCTAAATTGAAGAGAAAAGAAAGCAGCAAATATGAAATTGCAGCACATGAATCTTTGCATTCAATAGGTAATATAAATTTATATTAAAAATGTACAAAGTAAGCAAAATATGAACAAGATGAAACAATTTGAGAAGATACGTCAACAAATGTTTTCAATTATTAAGAGAATTGCAACCGTTCAGTGGTAATATAAATAAATTTCCTGTTCCTTCAGCGTCATCTAGATCTTTATTGTTCTCACTCAGTGGAAGCCATTTGTTCATCAGTTTCGGGAGGTGCGTTAGAGCATGAATGCCCTTTGCAGTTTGAAATATTTTCCAAGCGTTTGATCTCCGATTTTCTGCAACAGCAAGACGATCTACATCGTTTGGCACATTTGCAGAATATGGATATTAAAAGTAACTGTGTAGCTGAATCTTTGATGGCCGTAATTAGAGCCAGACCATGTTTGGTAGTTTGCCAACTTCAGTTCAGCGGATTCATCACTTGACCCAACTGCATTTGAATCTGTAGGTATGTTCTTAAGCAATGCTTACGTACAGCTTCCAGCAACAGAGGTAGTGAAGCCAAATTTAAATTATCTTTCACAAGCGATTTTGTAAACAATTGAAATCTTAAATCCTTCAAGGTATCATCATCTTTACCTCCATACAGTACTATCAAGAATCTGCCCTGCATCTACTATACGGTCCAGTTGGGCTTGTTTGCTCATGTAAATCTGAGTAATTTGTAAAAAGGCTTCATTATGAAGGATCAACCTAAAAAAGTTCTTCCCTTGTCTGTAAAATGAGGAGGTTATATCACAACAACTAAAGGCGTGAAGGAATAAAAGAGCATTTTTCATACACTGGGGAATAATTAAAACCCCTGGCAGAGAACAAGTTGTTCAGCGAGATTCCTATCCCAGGTTTCAAGAAAAAAAATATTTGCAGATAGTTATGCTAATGCTGTGAGTATGATGAGGAAATCTATGTTTTCCCCTGCTAGTACAGCATATTTGTGTTCTTCGGCAGCAGCAATTGCACAGGAGACAATCAAGTGGTCTGCATCCACCATAGATTGCTCAACTAAAAAGCCCTTGCTTTCAAGTTTAACACTGAACATAGCTATAAGCCTTCCTTTATTACAGTCATTAGGGAGGAATTGCTCTTAAGGCACAGTCACTGTCATAAACTCATTGAATACTACATCCGGTGCAGTGTGCCTCTAAGCACATCAAAGTCGTTCAGCTGTCTTGGTGCTCTTCTGGATATCCATCGAAAATGACAGTAGTGGCTCTTTGACTGCAATATTTTTTTATGTAAGCAAAGTATTTGCCTAAAATTGCTAAAAGGTCTCACCATTCTTCCAAATTATTCGATGAAGCAGGAATCCACCTTCAATAACGTAGGCTGCATCTTAAAAGTTGATTTTGTCAGTTATTGGTGTGAATAAATCGTAAAAAACAGATTTGGAACTTTTTATCATTCCAAATTGATTGAAGCGAGACAATAGATAAGGTTCTAATTCGTAAGAAAAGTAATTCTGAAATTCAGTATCTGATCTCACCAGGAAAGCTATTCTGCGGAAAAGTGTTTCCGGATTCACAGGAATCTCTTGATTTCTGATTTTCACTTTGGATTTAAGTCCTCGGAGAGACGTCACGATATTTTTACTTACAAACTTGGTCAGTTTTTCCCAACTATGCAGCTCATTAAAGAATTTACACATTCAAAAGCTTTCTGGCAGTTTATTGTTCCATGTCCCAGAATGCCAGTACTGATGGATATCACAAAATCTGAGAAAGCAAATGGATAGCTAGACTCAAACCAGCCCACAAGCTTTTGTACATCTTCGTTATCACACACTATTCTTCAATCTCTGCCATCAGTGTGATGCTCAGAAGTAGTAAATGACAATCTGCAGAAGTCTTTTATTTGTTGTGAAAACAGTAGTAAAAATAAACAATGTAAAGATCCATTTCGTTCAAGTGCTATCAAAAATATCCATTCCATGACTAAGACCACCAGTACTTTTTAGTATCGTTAGATCAGTAAAAATTCCACTCCAGTATTTGTCTGACTGTCTGATTTTGAACCAGACATTTGTGATGAACTGCTCATGTTCTTTTTATTTAAGTTTACTCTTAAGTTTGTCTAATACTGGTTCACTTTAGATCAGTTAGTTAGACCAGTGTCTCGTTTAGAAGCTGTATGAAAGGTATTTTGAAACGGTCTACATAATTTTGAACCGTGGTCAGTTAAAGAAGATGTCATCTTAGCTGGTATGCTCTGTCTGAACTTCCACACCACACTAGGCTCTGGCATTGGTTCACTGACATATGAAAATGCTTACAACAGTAAATACTTTTGCATACAAACTTTATTTAGACAACTTCTTTAATTGTATGCGTCTTTTGGAAGAATGACGAACTTCTTATGAAAATTGGAAAATCATTGCAATTTTTATAAGAGTTTGCAATCATACTACTGCAACAAAATATACAGTTGTAGAGCATTAAATTATTCATTCAATGCATAATTTTATGTTCTACAACTTTCATCTTAAGCATTTTTAACATTGAATGTGTAGCTTTGGAGTAATCTAGGAAAAATTGACAAAACACCTCACTTCCCTTCACTTTTTCCCCCACTAGAAGTTGATGCCCCCCCCCCGGAAGGGAGGAAACTTTGCAATTCTAATATCCTTGAGATCAAAGAAGTATTTGATCAATGTTTCAAAACTTTATACATTTTTCTCCTATTTTGCCTATTTGCAATGGACCATTTGTTGAAGGACCCCCAAATATCAAGTTATGCATAAGATATTGAAATTAAACACAACCAATATTTCCAATGAACCAGCAAGTTGCCAAAAGTGGCAAGTTATTAATAATCTGTCCCTTTATCATTTATCTCAGTTAAATATTTAATTTTCATACTTTACTTCATCATAGGATGCTTGTAATTCTCTAAGCTTCTCTGCCTGCATACCACCAGTCATTTGTTTCCGATACCTAACAATGAAGGGTATTGTACAATCTTGGTCAAAAAGCTTCATTACATTCTTAGCGCATTCTACAGGAACATTACAAGACTCTGCAACCACTTCCTCTTCACGCCATGGTTGGCAGAATTTCTTTGCCTGATGAGAAAAATCCCTACTGTAAATTAACTATTCCTTTCACTGAATTAATTGTTAACTGTACTGCTTGTAATGTATCACACATTTTAGGCAAACATATCAAAGAAACATTCACAATTGGAAATATTTAGATATTTTAGCAATGGATGCTTTAAATGTATTCCAATATACACCACTCCAACAAAAATATTGAATTCACAATTAACAGGTAATTTTAACACTTAGAATTTAGTATATATTTAAGTACAAAACAAAAGTGTATTATTTGTTCATTTTGATTACTTGTTTATACTCAGATATAAGAAATAATTTTAGGTAATTAAAAACACAAAAAGAGTAAATATAAAATATGTTGACAGGAATAAAGTTATCATGGACTGTTGTTAATGCAATAAACAAGTTTTATAATCTTTAGTAATAGGCAGACAACGCTGGTTAGTTGAGATCAGAAGAAAATTTGCAAAAAGAAAAAGTTAAATTTGAGCTGAATGTTTCCTTACATAAAGCAAACAAATAAAGAAAATAGATTCTCTTAAATCTATAATTTCCTTCACACAGCATAAAGTATAGATATTAAAAATAAATTATATTAATATATAGCAGATAACTAAGCTAAACAGATATGCAACTACCCTCCTAAATAAGATAGAAATAGAGTTTAGAGGAGTTGATTATAAAAATGAATCCAGATTTGGTACTTTTTGTTAGGCTAATAATAGCCACATGTGACAAGTAACACAAGGTTGCAACACAAAATATGCGATTTCTTGCCAACTTTGAGGTATAAAGTTGCAGTATATTATTTACTTGCAGACATTTGGTAGCTGCCACATTGACAAAAAACTGACATTTCACCCCAAAATATATATTTGCTCAGAACAAGCTAATGGAAAGGTACTAAATAGGTAGGCCATTTTAACACACTTTTATTTAAATTGACTAGTTTCATGTTTGTAAAGATGGAATTTTGTCCACTTGTGTGTTATCAATGGCAATACACTTTTTCAATATTTTCAAAACTTAATATAAGTTAATTGATCAATTTCATTTAATTTTAATTTCTATACAAGGGATGCCACCTGGCAATGAATTTGAGAAAAAAATTATTTCAAGATTCCATAATATTTGGAATGAATCATAAAGACAAATATATATATATATATATATTATTTAGTACATTAATAAAAGTGTGTTTTTAAGAACTCTCTTTATTTATTTCAATATTATATTAATTTGTTTCCAGAAACAATAAAAATGCACATATTAATGCACACAATTTAAGCATATTAATTTTTTGATTAGGCAGCAGCAGCTGCTAATAGACAGTGCTCATCTAACCCCACCAGCAACAGAGCATAACTTTCTGGGAATTAATATTGGGTGGTTCATTGCAGCTCAATTAAATAACTCCATGACCATTTTCAATCAACATTATTGCAAACAATCCATTCCTCATCACCTGTTATCATCCATATTAAAAATTAATAGTCCTTTCTATGTCTTAGCACTAAATTATCATCCATTAAAAGTTTTCTTTTAATTTTTGGGATACCAAAATATACAGCATTTAACAAAGACAAGCCAAATCAAAGCTCATAAATCATTGAATTTAACACTTTCAGTCTCTTTGCTATTTCACAAGAGGTAATACGTTAATTTTTTATGATCAGCACTTAATATGTTCATCATCAACCACAGATGGCCTACCAGAGATGGTCTTAAATGTTGAATTCATCCCTTCTGAATTTCATAAACCATCTGTGCCCTGCTCATTCATTTACAGCATTGTCTCCATAAATAGTAAGGGTGTAACGAATATTCGGCCCTTTTGCCGAATTCTAAGGAGATAGTAGGCCAAATATTTTCAGCATAATAATTTTTTATGTGCTTCTAAATACACATTTAACAAAGAATATTGCAGAATTACATTTCAGTACATTTATTGACAAAAAAATCTCCTAACACTTAACCAATTTTAATTTGAATAATGCATAAGTGTATTTAATAAAGTTATATATAATTTATCATTAAAAAAGCCTGAAATTATGATTCAAGGACAATAATTTTTTAGCATTTTCAAAAGAAAGATACACATATAATACCAACTAGGGAGGTAACGGATATTTAAGTATTAGGCCCTTTCCAGAATATTCGGTCTGGCCGAATGCTAAACAGATATTGGGCAGAGTAAATTCAGGATAAATTTTTTTTTTATATATTTAATAAAGAATATTGCAGAATTACATTCTGGTGCATTTAGAATTTAAAAAAAAAAATCTAACATTTATCCAATTTTAAGTTGCATAGTACATAAGTGTATTTGATAATGGTGTATATCATTTATAGAAGTCTGTCCCATATGGTTTCATATATATTACCAGCTTCAGAAAATAAACGACCACTATATAATGCTTGCAGGTGCTGAAAGATATTTTCTTGCTAAATTTGTGAACCTTGGAAATTTTTCTGCATTTTTTTCCCCACCAATTAAATAGACACTCATCCTATCTATTAGAAGTTCTTTATCACAATAGGAATTTTCTTCTAGTAATTTTAATTTATACATTCAGTTTCTTCTGTGTTTGTCATTGTGATGTTTTGCAATGATGACTCTTTTGTTTCTTTGAAGCAATTCCAAAGTAAAGAGGGTTTCTTATTTCTTATTATTGGAATTAAGGTATTTAAAATATTACAAATAAACATAAAGGTATTAACATTTTTTAAATATACAAATAATAAAAATTAAATTTTATTTAATCTTAATTTTTTTCATTTACAGTCAAAAGTGAACCGATTTTAAAAATTTGGTATTCAGCCAAATCACTATTTGTTACATCCCTAATACATAGCACATACCTTTTTAATGCATGAAAGGCATTCCTGACTTTGTGGTAATAGAAAAGCAATATATGCCAAAAATGCACTTTTTCATTCGCCATGATTACACTAACACACACACAAAAAAAACAATTAAATCAATGTTGATAGAGAATAGATACAAATATTGTTGAAAGCATCCTCTTTCAGAAAATATCTAATTTCAAAGGTTTTTAACAGTGATTTAGCATCCTTACAGTGATCAGTACAGGCTATTAAAAAATGGTGGAAACTTTTTAAACAACCCAATACTTAAAATAAATAAATAAAAATATACATTCACATGAAAACTATTCAATTATGATTGAAATTATGAAGCTATTGAAAATTTTAAACAATCAGAAATAAACAAAACCAACTAAACAAAAGAAAACTTTATCAAAATTTTTAAAAAATCAATCTTGGTTTTGAGAACATAACATAAAATGCATGCTGTCATCAAAATCCTCACAAAATTGGGAAAAATATCAAAGAAATTAAAAAAGTTAATCTGAGCAGCACTTACCTTTTCGACAGCTTCAGCAACAATTTTTTCAAGCTCTGCATCAGTTTTTGTTTGCTGTGGCATCAATTCATCATCCTCATTATGATCTAAACTTGAAGATGGAATAACCTAACAAACACAATTTTGGAGCTCAAGAAACTACACTAAATGATCACTTATTTCTAAATGAATATATAAAAGGATCATTATCATTACATTTGTGGTATCTTTTTAACAAGAAAACAGGGTTCTTTTCTCCAATCTTGTAGTGAAAGAGGTTTTCCGACAGTTTGTCACAAATTACTCTTTATTCTTGGTTAAGCATAAAATACAAATATAGTTCCAAAAATTGCTTTTCATACAATTATGTTGATCTGGGCATAGATGAACAATCAGTGTTATTGTTTGGAACTAAGGCTATCTCAACCCAACACAGTTGCGACCTAACCTTTCATCCTAGAAATTTCCACTCCAGCTTCAACACAGTTGAAATTCTGTTCTCACAGCATTTGCCTTCTATCCATTGTAGGCCTCAGTGTCTGACAACCTCTAAACCTCTCCTGTACATCTGACCTCAGTGTCATTCAATGTAGCCTGTTCCAACAGGCTTCACTTCTCAGCCTTCCAAAATTCCCACTCTTATTGAGGAAAAAAAATTTAAGAACTTTTTCAAGGACCTCTTTTAGAAAATTCAAGGATCATAAAATTACATATTTTCAACATAAAAATGCAAATGATAAAATTTAATCATTTGCATTTTTATTTTTGAAATAAAAATTTTGATACAGATCTACAATTCTAATGATAAAACTGTACCAAATTTTATCCATCTAGCTATTTAAGTTTTTGAGTTATTGTGATCACATGAACACGGACTTTGGTGGAACTGGCACTATTAAATTAAATAACATATTTTGAAAACAGATTTCATTGTACAGAAAATCAGTTATTGGTATTTAAACCAAAATTCTGTTTAAATATATCAGTTACTTTCAAAATACGTTAGGATAATTGTAGGACTATTTTGCTCAATGGAGAAATATTCTCTGTAGCTTTTACTGTATTGTCAAATTAAGCTGTCTTTGAATATACAGAGAGAGCAAAGATTGATGATTGATAGCATTCCCATATAAACACCCTTTCTATGGTGGTGGAATTGTCAAGATAAAACCAAGTCACAAAGTGGTTTTCTCTTCTGTTCCAAAAAATATTGGATGGATATTTTGCTTATTTTTCAAGGAGCATGGGAACCCTGTCTTCAAACTGCACCCTTTCAAATCCACCTACATTTAAGTCTTTTTCATCCCAATTCTCAGAAAAAAGGGAAACAGTGATGAACCACCCCTTTTGCCTAGAGTGGGGTCACCCTGTGTGTGATATCCGTTTCAGTTGTTCCTCGACAGACAACACCAAATTGACCATTCGAACTCATTCGCAAGTAATCACCTAGAGAGATTGAATGCCAATAACTAAAACATTCCATAAATTTTTATTTCATTAAAAAAAAGATAATTGAAAAATACTTTATAAATGCCAAAAATTAGTGAGTAAAACAAAATGCATTTTTGAAAAAAAAATTACAGAATAAAAATATTACACTAGATTTTAAATTTTATAAAAAATGAAAATAGTTATTAACTTTCTCGGAATCTAATATCTATTGAAATTTTGTAAACAGTTACATTTTTAAGCATCATTAAAATGAAAATGTAACTGAAACAAAAACTGTTGGAATTCCAATTTTAAAAAATACTCAAACTCAGTTCAAATAAATGGAATTCCTACTCAGTAAATAAAAACTCAACTGCAACTATTTATAAATATATATATTATGAACATTAGTTTACAGAAAATATTTCAGCATATTTTGACTAAGCAATCTAGTTCTAAATAGCAAAACATGAACTCGAATAATAACATCTGGGACGATCTAGCTCACAGAAAAAAAGAATAACAACGATAATAAAAAGGAACTGCCAGATTCAAAAGAAACAACATATAATATGAAATGCAGTTTGCCCGAGCTTTTTTTAGCATTGTCAGTTCACAAAAATACAAATACAGATTATAAATACAAACATAATATGCTAACAAAAACAGGAAAATTTGAATTTTAAAAAATACACTGAAGAACAATGGAAACAAAACATTATATTTAATTTATTTCCCCTATCCTATAAATAATAATAAAAAAATTAGAAATAAAGTGCAATTTCACAGTTTCTTATTCACATTTTTTAGCTGTACAACATTACAAGCGACTTTATTAAGGTTTTTGGTTAGAATAAGATCCCATTCAGAAGATACTTGTAGGATATTTTAGCATAGACCTTGTAATTTTGAATGCAGTCGGATGGCAGAGATGACATCACTCCTACAAGCTTCCACACCATACCAATCAGTGATGTGGGCTGGGTAAATACCCAGCGGGTAAGTAAACATTTTTTGGGTATATGCCCGGCTATTTACCCAAGGCCTGGGTAAATATCCAAAAACTGGGTATTTTGCGAAAAACAAAATTTCAAATGCTGATTCACAATGAAAACATACAAACTTTTATAAATATCCAAAAACTTGATATTTTGCACGAAAAAAAAGTATTTGTGAATAATGATTCAAAACTAAACTTAAAATTTATAAATACCTAAAACTGGGTATTTTACAAGAAAAAAGCACTTGAGAATGGTGATTCAAAATTAAATATTAAATTTATAACTACCCATACACTAAATATTTTGCAAACAAACATATTTGTGAATGGTAATTCAATATAAAACATACAAAATTTATAAATACTCCCAACTATATATTTTGAAAAAAATAAATAAATAAATAAAAAAGGATTTCCGAATGGTGATTCAAAATAAAACATAAAAATTATAACTATCCCAAACTGGATATTTTGCAAAAACGGCATTTGCAAATGGTGATTCAAAATTAAACAGATAAAATTTCAAAAAATGGGTATTTTGCAATAAAAAAAAGTATTTGCGAACGGCGATTCAAAATGAGATTAAAAAAAAAAAAAATAAGTACCCCAAAAATGGATTTTTTAAAAAAGTATTTGAGAATGGCGATTCAAAATCAAATATATAAAATTTATATACATAATACATAGTTTATAAAAATTTTTAAGTTTTGACTAATCTGCTGTGTACACAAGTTTGGTGTATGTTAAATCCACTATGGTGAAATGTCCTTTTGCTGGTATGAAGTGGAAATTTAGAGAGACAGATGACAAGTCATATATCATCCTTTTCATTTGACCACAGTTCAAAATTACAAGATCTTTCTCAAAATATCCCTCATGTCGCTTCATAACAGGACGCTAATCTTACTAAACTAAACTAAACCAAAAACATGGAAAAGATGTACCTCCAAGAGCAGAAAAGCATTTTGACTCAACAAAAAATATCAAATTATTTAAAATTCAATATTTTCAAATTTCTTTTGTGTGAACAATACTTAGTTTATAATTTTTATATTATTTCAAATACATACTTGAGGTCAGATTTATAATGCTTTTAGAATAAGGATAATTATGCTGGATTTGAAGAATCGTCAATAATTAATTCAATCAGTAAGATTCCATAGTACCAAGATAAACTTACACCATCTGTTGCAACTGAATCTTGTCCATCAGTCGTGGTAGCATTTACTGCATTCTTCTTCTTTGGGCCTCTAGCTTTACTGGGCACTGCTTTCTTTCTAACAGTTTTAGGCTTTGGCTCTTTCTAAAAACAAGAAAGTTTGTGAAATAATGAAAAAAATTAACATTGGTTTTTGACTATTCTTTAATAATAAAATAAACTAATTATGTGAAACATTTTATTATTTAAACAGAAGCTGAAATTTTGAAATAATGAATTAAGGGTGCAACGATCAACCTAAAACTGGAAAGTTTAGTTTTGAAATAAAACTATAACTTTTATCATGAAGCTGAATCTTATCTTTAGCTGTCAGTTCAATGAAACTATCTTTAAAAGAATATGAATGAATTGTGTACTTCGATTAAAGGAACTTTGAAACAAAGAAGATAGTACGTTCTGAAAAATAGCTCTATCACTCAAAATTGATCAGTTAAGATTTGATGGCAGTCAGGCCACTAGAAGTCTTCAGTATCATGTCTCTCAACAAAGGCATTATCTTAGTTGATAACTATCATTCAGTCAGATATCTAGAATGGATACTGAAAAAAAATTATGAATTTAAGAGAACGTTATAATTACCACAAATCAACCTCTTGACCTTAAATTTAAAGATAAACTACATATCTATACTTATAAAAGGCAATGTTTGTGTGCGTGCGTGTGTGTTTGTCTGCGATGTCCAGACGAATCTATCGCACTTACAGCCATGAAATTTGGCACACAGGTAGTCGTAATGGTGACTGAATGCACCTCGAAGGCGAAATTTTAAATTTTAATCTAGAATTTTTTTTATTTAATGTTTTGTGTTGTTTTGGTTGATTTTTCGCACTAATTTCTCAATAGAATAGTTACGAATAAGTTTACGATAAAAATATATACACCATCGGAAAGAGCATGCGATTTCCGTTCTAATGAAGTTAGTTTTGAATTTCTAACGTAATTTACTGAATTTTGAGAATTTTTTTAAAAATTGTCACTTTCTCCTTATATTTTTAACTGTCAATGTTTTTTCCCTCGCATCCAACGTTCTAATAAACCTATGATTTTCAGTTTTTTTTATGGTAACAACAGAGGTATTTATCTCTCATTTAAAACAAGAACGGTTAAAATATCTTTGTCCGTTCGTTTTTAATAATTTTTTTTCTTAAAGGGTTAAAAAAATTCTTTTCGAATGAAGTTCTTTCTCCGGAACGGTGAGTTTCTCCGTGGCTACGGCTAGCGCCATCTGTTGGAATTATTCTCTCCTCAATTTTTAGCATGTTTTGCTAGGAATAATTTGAAATCATTTCGTTGGACGCAAGGGTTTAGTCGTAAATTAAGCAGTGCTGGAAGATTCTGACATGGGTGATAAGTTGGCTTTGAACTTCTAACGTAATTCGCTGAATTATGAGAGAATTTTTTTCGTGATGAGCTAAAAGAGTTTCTTTACCATCTGCGTAAAATGTGCCATAGCTTTTCACGCAAGCTCCAGGGGGGTGACGAAGGGGATACTGTCGTGACCTTGAAACGTCACGGTACTGTGGTTTGAGACTGTATTGCATCAGCATAACTTAGATACACCATTGCTGTATATTAAAGATTTTCACGTTGCAATTTTTTTTTTTTTATTATTGTTTTGGAATAACGTACTCTGTACTGCTTTTCTACATGTCATTATCGCGGGAAAATCAATGTGTATCTTTTGTTTTGATTTTGTTTCAAAACTTTTTCGTGTCATTGTGGGCGATTTTTTTTTCATGTTTTTGAAGTCCTGATTCCACGGGCAACACCGTGCGCGTTCTGCTAGTATGATAATAAAATTACAATTCAAACCATTAGAATCCTTGAAGAAATCAAGCTAGAAATTATTATTATGACATAAAAAAAAAATACTGTAAGGAATCACATAATTTAAAATTTATTTTTTAGGTCTCCATAACAAATTTATCAAATTCCAATAGAAATCTATTGTAAATTTATTATCAGTTTACAAACATTATATATGAACGGATTACATTCTTTAAATGATCACATACTGAAGTTAACCAAATGGAATAAAAAATATACTTTTGGCTTTGGTTCCTTCTTCGTAGCTGCTATTTTTGCTTTTTTCTTTTCAGGAGAAGGGACATAATCCCCATCATCACTAGTGGTTTGGGCAATGGAATCATCCTCACTGTCACTTTCTATTTTAACTAATTGTTTTCGCTTCCTTTTCTGAGGAAGGTCCATGATTTCTAAAATTGATTCATGTGATGCAGGACTGAAAAAATAAAAGAAAAATGCTCGATATAAGAAAATGATGCATAAATAAATGACCACTAAAATACAAATAATTTATTAATATTTATAAATGATACTGAAAAAATTATACAGGCATCAATATAGAAAATGCTGCAAAAACAATTAGTGAAGAAATACAAATAATTTATGAACGTTTTTTCAAATTATTTCATAGGATTAATTAGAAATAAAAGAAGTTTCAGTAATTGAAAAATTGATTTTAAATACAGCTTTAATTTTTTATATAATGAGGATAATAATAAATTTAAGACTGAGAAAATAAGTACCGATACAGAAGACACAATACTAAACAAAACATTGATTTCACTCTTGTGATTGCAAGAATGTAATTTTCTAGCTACATTTCTATTTCAGTTAGCATAGACAAAACAACGAAATCAATTCAAGTAAAAACAACGCTGAAAATACAATTCAAAATATAATGACAAACCTTTCACAAGCAATTTGTTTTCGCGCTAATAAACCGCTTAACTGAAAAAGAACAAAAACATACAGATATAGTGACGAAACTTCCTATAGCGTTGCCAGGCCAAAATGCAAAATAAGGTCAAACCGTATTAAAAATTAACAAAAAAAAGTTAAGAGCTTGATTAAATGGCTCAATTTTTGTTACATTATCTTAAAGAAAAGGAAAATGCATCATTAAGAAATAAGGAAAAGGGATCATTAATATATAAGGAAAAGGAACATCATGATTGGGGATGACGACCCTCGTTGCTAAAAATCCCTATACTCGTCGTCTAGGGATGACGAATATTTGACGAATTGTTATTTTGTACGCAATATCAAAAAATCACAAATACCAGTGATGAATATTAC
>BGPR01037318.1:0-15171 GCA_013235015.1 Araneus ventricosus
CACTCAATAAAATGAAGTTGATACCCGTGTTTTAACATGAATATGAGCTAACTGGGCATTTTAAGAATTATTTAGTAGGTTTGATGAAATTGCATATTGTTTTCGTAATTTGATAAAGGTACCCGGGCAGTTTTGGAATTTTTTTTGCAAGATTATCTTTCAGCATATAGATTTTTAAAAATTATATTTATAAAAGATTTATTAAAGTTTGCCACTCTTTTATTATTTATTTTGTCCAAGATTTAAATTCTAGCCTCATTATATAATGAGCGTAAGATTCATCTCTTGACGGTTACAACATTCAACCTCTGAGCTAGACTTCGCAATCACAGTATTCTTTTTATTAACTACATGCAAAAGATCTGTAAGTATTTCACATTGATATCTAATTAATGATAAAAATAGGTACGACCTTGCTTATATTTGAATCAGAGATATAAAGTTCTTCGAGATATAAAATTTTTAATTCTGTAAAAAATTAAATTCCCTCTAGTTCATATAATAGACGCTCTCGATAGAGAACTTCAGAGAGTTAATGAAGAACCTGCAACTTTGATTAGTTCAGAAATCTTATCTATAATTAGTTCGGATTACCAAATTAGTTTGTATCTTTAATTTGCATATGTTTCTTCTGTATAATTCTAATGTAATCCGATAATTGGTCTACAGGGAATAACGTAGGATAGTTGAAATGTCTGTCAAACTTTAATCACTCTAAATATACGATAGATGTTTAATTACTTCTTATAATATCTATATTATTAATGAGAAATGTTGCTCGTCGTAGTTTCTTCGAATTATTGACAAATGGCGTGAACAAATTGACACGAATAATGTAGTCAAGCTAACTAGCCAAGATAATCATCGCTGTAGACACATTCACGAAGGACAACCATGACATAGCGACATGAGTAATATTTCAAATAGGTTTTATATATACTATCGACTTTGCTTATTTTCTTCAAAGATGAAAATATCAAAATGATGGAACTGAATACCAACATTTAAAAGATGGATATTTAAGATCTTTTTTAGTTTAAGACATCTAAATGTAATAAATTAAATAAAAATAGTTTCCAAGAATAGACTTTTAAATGTTCTAAAAATAGGTTTCTTCATTTTGATTATTTTCTGCTTTTTAGTCTTTAATTTATGATTTATTATTACAAATATTGTGGAAACTTATAAGGAATAACTTGTCTAACGTTTACAAATAGGTCTAAATAATTTTTTAAATGAAGCGAATAGTTATTTATATGTAACTTTATAATACTTAAAATGAGATTCAACAGTATAACAGTAAGAGATAAATGCACTAGCCAGTAGAAATCGAGGGATGTAGTTGAAAATAGACCAACTTCCTTTCAGCGTAAATCACAATACATGCAACTGGAGGGTTGATGAAAATTTTATGTGATCAAAAACCTTTAAATAAGTCTTAAAGGCTACAATTTCACACACCACGATTCACTGCGGTAACACAATGAACTATAATTCACATTGTGAATCATCTTCCGCGCGCTTAGTTCAACAAGCTACACTACTAGCCGATGCACTTAAGAAGATGCAATCATTTCGCACTAATTGCAGGGCTTTGTATGGAAAGTTCTGTAAAATCGGCGACCATGATGTCATGACACTTCGCCTTGCATGCGTAATGCGATGACAGATTAAAAGGACAGCCTTCCTCGCCCCTTATATATATGAAGTTCGTGCGAGCGCATCGTGATTTACAGAAATAAGTACGAAGTTCGATATTTTATGGTTATTTTTGGAGTCATTAATTATGCCGCGTGCTGTTCTCCCGCTGAGAGCGGTAGATGCTTTGATTTTAAGTGAATTACGGTTTTCTGTGTAGTTAGTTTAATTAGTGCAGAATACGGAGATTTTAAGTTATTATTGCTTTTATGAATAGGAGTCTTAGTTTGATTTCCTTTCGTAATGAGGGTAATAAGCTGTAATTTTTAAAATTGTCTTTTGAAGTCGAATGGCATCATTAAAATTCAGATTATTATGCCAGGTTAATTGATTGAATCTAGTGCACTCGAGGCTTCATCTCTTGCTATCTGGAATTATAAGTCCCATAGGTGACAAATATATATGGTTGTTAATAATATGTTTAAAATTTCCTAACTAAATATCTGAAAAAAATATTCGCGAGTTAATACGGTTATTTATATTTTTATGATTCCCAATTAAATGAGCAACCGTGTACAAAATCAACGTTGACAAGCTAAAATGGCTTCTTGTAATATTTTTATTGTTTCCTACTAAATGTCTGACTATAAAGATAAACAAGATTGAAAAGCTACTATGGCTATTTGTAATGTTTTTATGATTTCCTCACGAAATGTGTGACTATAAAACAAAACAACATTGGCACACTAATACGGCTATTTGTAATATTCTCATAATTTGCCAACTAAATAAATATATGACCATTACAGAAAATAAGGGGCAATATTCTTATGATCTCATTAAATGAGTGACCAAAAAATATTAACATGTTTTCAATAAACTTTAAAACATATAGGATAGAATGATTAATTAGATATATGAATTTATTAATTAAGTTCCAGGATATGAATTTATCTATTATTTGAATATAGAGTTTATATCCCATATTGACAGTCAACAGATCGCATCAAACTCAAATCAGACTAGATCGATAAAACTTAAATAAACCCCGATAATCAAAGTTTTGTCAAGATAACGTCAATTATCAGTTAAACATGAGAAATTTCGCAGTCAGGGAATGACGTCAAATGTTTCAGTTGGTTAATCTAGAGTGTTTGTGATATTAAATCAGAACATAAATTATGAAACATTTCGTTAAATCGTTTTTTTCAGTGAATAATGTAATAAGATACTATTTTCTAAGGCAAGGAACAATCCTGTTTACAAACATAAAATAAAATGAAAAAGAAAAAAATTAAACAGGGCAGTTCTATGAGAGAGGCATCCCTTCCTTAACAAAAAGAGAAAAATTAAATAAACAAGTAAAGAAGTAAATAGCAAAAAAACCAGAAAACAACTTAAAAGCAGTATTATCCCAAAGTCCTAGTTTGAAGGTTTACTATGCTTCTAATCTGTTTTACATGAATTCATCTAAGATGACCTGTAATGACAGATAGATATTTTCATTTATTAAAAAGTTATTAGTAAAATCAAGGACTTCAAGCAATCGTATCATACAGCATCTGAATATAATATACATTAATTAATATCATTACTTAAATAAGCTTTAATTCTATTTGTCCTTATTACTGACGTTATTTTCAAATGATATTTCTGAATGAAATTTTGATTTCTGTTCTTTTAATTCTTCTGAGTTATGGATCTCAAGTCATTAAGTCGCTATGAAGATAGTTTCAGCTTCAGGGCAACTCAGTTTCATGGTAATGTAGCATTAAATTGCGAAATTAGAGCATTCTGCTTTAGCAAAGCACTTTGATAGAAGATAATAACTAATTGTGGAATTTTCAAATTTAAAATATTAATTAATGCCTTTTGTAAAAGGGTTCCAGCCTAATATGTTACTTAATGTTCCTGAGATACATCCTATTACATAATTAATCACTTAAATGAGGATATGAAAGTGTTCCATCTGTAGAAGGTCAATTTTGTAATTCTATACCATTTTGTTTAAAATTCCTCTCAGAAGGCGGAAACGAAGCCTGAGGAAGAGATATTTAGACAATCACAGCTTACCTTTTCGCTTTCGTGATGAGTTTGCTTTCTTAAAACTGTGGTTGAGGTTGAACGTATGTGGAACATGAATCTGTTAAGGCCTAAAATATGTGGTATGTCAAAAATAAATTTAATAAAAACAGTTTTTAAAAACCAACTTTAATTGTGGAATAAAAATAATTTTTTTATTAAATTATTTTCTACTTTTTAATCTTTAATTTATATTATTGTTATCGGAGTGTTATTACGGAATCTGAAATATTTTTTTTCTCAAATTCACTGCCAGGCGGTTCCACTCGTATGGAATAAATATTTAATAAATTAATTGATTAACTGTTAATTAGGTTCTGAAAATATTAGAATAGTGTATTCTTCGCGACAGCACACAAGTATACAAAATTTCAGAACTCGCACGCCAGCAAGTCAGTGAAAAATAGATTACAAAATTCTATCTTTACGAACATGAGACAAGTCAAGTTAAATAAAAGTGTGTAAAAATGGGAGTGTTTTTCCTTGAGTTTTTCCTGTAGTCTTACACAAAGTTGCTAGAGGGTCGGTGGCCTAATGGTGAGGTCTCGGTTGCGGGGTCGAAGGGTTCCAGGTTCGAAACCTGTTTCCACTGAATATATGCCGTGCATATTAAATCATACTTAGAGGCAAACGCCATCCCGCTGGTATGAAGCAGATGTTTGGAGAGGGGCATGTTATCTCAGGTGTCGTCCTCGTCATCTCACCACGGTTCAGAATTATGAGGTCCATCTTAAAACAGCCCTCGTGTTGTTACAAAACGGATGTTAATATATAACTAAACTAATACACAAGGCTGGCATTTATAATGCATTGTCAAAAATTATTACATCTATTTGTTACATTAACACACATTCGAGAACAGAGTTCCTCTATTAAATCAAATACTAAATTAGATTGCTTTTTCAAAAGTCTTAAAAAAATGTATTAAATAACTCTCTTTCAATTGAAATATGTTGTTTTAATTCAATTATCTTTTTGGAATAAATCTTGGAAATTTTGGGAGAGTTGATAAAAGTTACGATAACAGGTCATTTGGGAACTACGCAATACTTATTTGTCAATAAAAGTTTAAAAACACTGCAATAATATTAATAAAAGAATAATTTAAGACACATGATTTATTCATAAATTCCTATTTTTACTTTAATTTAGTTTTACTGAATGAAAAAATTTCACGCTTTTACGTTAACGAAGAAATACTTTATTACTAGAAGCTTAAAAACGGTTCAAATAAAACTTCGAGAGGCAAAAAAGCCATATAAGATTATAAAAAAGATGTCAAAACTCAATTTCATGATTTGGAAATCAAATTGCTTTCATTTAATCCATTTCAGGTCCAAACAGTTAACACAAAAATCGTTTTCCCAAACACATCTTTCTCTACATCATCTTTCATCATACTGTGCACTTCTTTGTACAGTGTGCAAATGCGAAATGACTGTTCTACACATTCTTAATCGAATGCTCACATTTTAATCATCAACGCATCCGCTGCTTTCATTCTTCCCCTATCACTCTAAAAGATATATTTCATAATGTCCACCATCCACAACTTTTTACTTTGTTAAAAATGATTAGTTTCCCCTATTTTATCTGATTGTTTTTCTTATTTCGTTTTAAAGTTGTATTTTCACTGCGGCTAGTTTTTTCAGACATTGCAAATTGACGAGTCATGATATGCGAAAGACTTTTTTTAGCTAACTCCTAAACTAAGACTTCCCACAATATATGTTTGGCGCAGCATAATCAATAATGGCTTTTGCTCCAAACCAAACAAAAATACAATTTACACACATCTTTTCTATAAAATATAGTTTAATATTATAATTGCTTGCTTCAGATTGAATTCAAAAGTATAAAATAATTATAAATAAAATTAAACCGTGGTTATAAATCCGAAAATTTGCATACTTGAAAGCTCTGTTTGTAATTTTGTAAGAGTTTAACTTCATGTGAAGTTTTAAACATTCTAATGAGGCAACTACAGGATGTATAGAACAATAATTATTGGTAGTAAAATTACAATTTACAAATATAACAAATTACAGACTAACTTTTAGCAAAAAAACGTGAGGGTGCATGTCCAATGCATGCATCGTTAAAGGCAGACATGTATAAAATCAATATACCGATCTCAACAGTTCCCCCGAAACTAAAGATCTAAAGCTTAACAAATTAAAATATAACATCCTTGCATTAAATACAAAAATGACTTATTGCCTCAAAATACACTTACAATATGTAACTTCTCAAAAGGAACAGTGAGAAAGTCTCCAAATTTATACGCAGCTTGCATTTTCATGAATGATATTCACACGGTAACCCCTTACGACCTCAAGTTCTTCATTGTTGGAGTTACTAAGAGAAAGTAAGCTACTTTTAGAAAGTTTATTCATTAATCTTCGTCATGTTGCCTATAGAAAGTCAGAAGAGCTGAACATGTGAAAATATTATACAGCGTAGACTTTCCCAGATTGGTATTAAGTATATTCCCAATTTTTTAGATTATTATTAAAATGAATGATTTGTTTTTTGTTTTTTACAATACAAACAAGGAAATAATTCATTTCAAGAATTTTTTTTGTCAATGGAAATCTTTAAAGAAGTTGAAGATTTAAAAAAATGCTTAAAGTATTTTTTCGATGGAGTCAATTCACGACGACATAGTCACGTGACAAAAGTAACTGCCCATGTGATCTAACATATAACTGCACGTTGCATGACGTTTTTGTTCTGTAAAATACGAAATAGAATTCAAAATTAAATTAGTGCGCTTCATTTGACGTGTTTCATGTGAGAATGCATTGACTGATTTTTTCTGTCCTGCAGATTAGTTTAGTTTAGTTATATATTAACGTCCAGTTTTGAAGCAACTCAAGGGCTATTTTGGGAGAGACCTCGTAATTTTGAATCGCGGTCAGACGAAGAGGATGATATCTGAGCTGACACCCCTCTCTCTAAGTTTCCGAAGACTAATTTAATTTTGGCTGCCATTTCCGATAAACTTGAAGATTTAGAGGTCAAACTTTCCGTAGAAAAATGCCAGGCGGTGGTGTACAGGAGCATCGCCTCCCAAAAGTTTTCAAAAAGGAATTCTACAGTCTTTAATAGAAAGCCAACTTTCAAGATCAAAAACCACTCAATCAAGGTAAGTGACAGCCTTAAAATTTTAGGAATCACAACAGATAATAAACCATCTTGGACCGCCCACTTTTTAACTTTGCATGCAAAAGCTTTATTCTTAACATCAAATTTTAATAGAGTAGTAAAGTCTAAATGGAATATGAATAAAAATCTCTTAAAAATTTGGTACTACACCGTTATTGAAAAGACTCTACTCTATGGTGCAAGTGTTTGGGGAGGGGTCTTAACAAAGAACCAAATCGATAGACTTCATAGCATTCAAAGAATATTCTTACTGAAATTTACGAGGGCTTTCCGCACTTCATCCACCAATGTTCTCAACGTACTCACCAGAATTCCTCCCCTTCACATAGTAGACAAAGCCGAGTTTATCAAATTCCGGTTCTGGGTTAACCTGTCTAATGAATATAACACCATTTTCGATATAAATCTCTTGAATAAATACGTGCTATTTAAAAACATTCCCTCCAGACAGAAACTTATTAACCTTGACAGTAAAATCTCAAATGCCGACTATGAGATATACACGGACGGATCCAGAATAAAAAATGAGACTGGATTCGCCGTATGTATTCTAAAAGATAAAATTAATATCCAGAACTATCTATTTAAACTGAAGACCTTCAATTCGGTATTCCAAGCAGAATTAGCCGCAATTGAATTCGCAGTCAACTGGGCTGTCAAAGAGAAAGTGAAAGTCAACATACATACTGATAGCCTCTCTTCGATATATGCCATTCGATATCTGCCAACATGGTCGGCCTTTCCTGGGTTAAAGCCCATGTGGGAATTCCTGGAAACGAACTGGCCGACCAACAAGCCAAATTGGCCATAACATCCGGTGAGAAATTTGTCATTCCTGCTCCCCACTCCCACCTCAAATGCCTCCCAAAGAATTACATAGTAAACAAATGGAATGAATATTGGAATAGCTACGATTCAGCTTCGGGAATTAGGGTGAGAGGCTACATTAATCAGGTAAGCCCAAAATTTTTAATCCATAATAAGTTTTTAATATATTTTCTCAGTGGGCATGGTCCATTCCCATCTTACCTTCATCGCTTTAAATTCTTACTCTCCACACTGTATCTGCGGAATGTTGGGTGATGCAGATCATTATATCTTCTCCTGTTCCCTCACCAAAGAGTTCCATCTAATTAAACCCGCAGATGAACACAAAAAAGCGTGGTTTAACAATCTCTTAACAAATAGACAGGCTGTCACCAAAATGGAAGGCGCTTACAGGACCAGCAGGAACATTTGCGATACACTGACCCAGGAGAGAAACCATAACTGACTCCAATGATGTCTTGAGGGTCCGTGTTACTTCTATCTTATCATATTGAAAGACTGTTCTTACTCTTTTTATCTTTTACTATTTTGCCAGGGACTTTTCACTTGACATCTCCTCTCAGGATTGGTTTTTATTTCACACTTTCTAGAGTTCAGCATTCTGTGCTCCTGACTTCCGGCCTGCTCAGTCTTTCTTTTTTTTAATTATTATTATTTACATGATTTGAGCTTTTTAAGAAATGCTTTTTATTTTTTATTTAATTTTTCACTGAATGACAGTTCTATAGGTTTATAGTGCTCTCCACTTGTCTATGCGTTTTTTTAAACTTATTGTACCCAGTCGGTTCCTTGGTGTGGGATTCTCTAGGGCAGCCATTGGTCCATTAGCCTCGACAATAGATGACTGTTCCAATTCCCGAGTCTCTCCGCAGTTCTGGAAACCTGTTGCCACGTTGTCAATGCCCTAACGGTTGTTTAGATTTTTTTTTGGCGGGGGAGGGGGGAATGGGGCTATGCATTCTACTTTTTGACCTTGTTTTTATTTTTAGACTACAAAATTTCATTCTTTTTCCTCTCCCATTGGCCGTTTTTATCCTGTATAGGACATAAAGTAATTTTTAACTTGCGCAGTTTTACTCAAAAAAACATTCTGTAATTGATAATTTGATATTCCCTTATACGCGGGACGTGCATTACCGTTGACTAACGGAATTTATTCCTCTCTATCTCAGAAGTAATTATTATTATTATCATTAATTTATGTATTTTTAATTCTATGTTTGGTACAGTTTTTATTTGTGTTTTGTGTGTCGTTTGATGTGTAATATTGTTTGTGTATGTTTTGTTTTTATACTATGTGGTTTCAATATTTGTCTTTTTTATATATCTGATTTTTACTGCTTTTTCTGTGTTTATTTGTTTGTTTCTTTTTCAATACTTATCTATTTTTATATATTTTTACTGTTTCTTGTTTGCCCGAGCAGTAAATCAAGCTATTTTCTCCCCACCGAGGTGGGTCGAACCCCATGTTTACACTCCCAGCTCTCTTGTATTTAAAATTCCTGTCCCTGTTCGGGCAATGCCTGTATCATCTTATTGTACCCAATAAATCCCGTCCTCCACATGCTGGTGGAGCTCTCCCCTCTGGTCCTCTACCGGCCTTACACTCTTTTTGGGTAGGCCGGGCCAGTGTGGGTATTTTTGCACCACACCACAGGAAGGACGTTCTGTTCTGAGAAAACATAGTGTTAGCATATTGTTTTAACGCACAAACTTGCGTCTAATTTATATTTTTCTATGTGAAAGGCCATAATATGTGCCTAAGTGTAGAAATTACCAATAATTTCTTTCATTTTTTTTACTAATTTAGCATTAAAGAACATTAGTTAAAATAGTTAGAAATTAGCGAAACATTTTACTCATTGACACTTTTGCTCTATCGGGAACGTAAAAAAAATTTAATTTTCTTAACTTTTTATTTTTAACTTCCACAAAATGTTTCACACAAATTTCTACCTTATTTCATGAAACTCTGTAATTGGAACTATATGTCTAGCTACAATACTTAAGGAAATAAATGCTTGATCCATTTTTTTTGGAAAACCCTGTATATGCCTGTCGGTTCTTCCGTCTGTCTGCGAACACGATAACTCAAAAATAAAACGGTATGGACGAATGACATTTGGTATGTGGTCTGTAGACCAAAATTTTAGATTTCCATCAAGTTGTGGATCAATTTCGTAAATTTGAAATCTGACTATCTGCCTGCCCAAGAGAAGAACAAATCACCAAAATTGAATTTTTTAAGTAAACTCCAAGAAACAGGATAAAAACTAGATAGATGGAATTTGGTATTTAGGTTCATTACACGCAAAAAATAAATCTTTCGTTTGTGCCTTATCTACCCATAAGTTTGTTTAAAGATTTTGACTCAATCTGTATAGTCTGTACTTAAGACAATAGTAACACAATGTCTCTTTTTTCTACATTTCTTTTTTTGTATTAGTTGAAATTGTGTTCTCAGGTTTTGTTGCCAAATTTTCGCTAATAATAAAAATTGCAGCGCTCAGCCGAAATGTTCTGGTGGTAGTCAAAGCTTCGGAACCGGATGGTCATGGGTTCGATCGATACTCCCAAAGATCCACCATCTACATAGAGGGTGATTTTTTTAAAACTGATACTACTCAGAGCTATTTGTAGCTCGAACTATCAGCTCAAATGCCACGAAATTTGTTAAGAAGACTAAAGACGACATGGGGAAAAAGATTCTGTAATAATAATAATAATAAAAATAGTTCCGAAAGTCTCCGATAGAGGAAAATGTGGCGCTGTTGTGTCTACAAAACTGAGAATTAGACAAATGAATTACAAAGAAGAAATTTCAGTGCAAAACCGCTTTCATACAGCAAATGAACTGCCAAAAATATATTTTTACAAGAAAAAAATGTCGTTTTGTTTCTTGCTGTATTTATTTTTAGATCCAGTTTTCCTCAATTTATATTTTTGGATAAGCTGAATTTTTATTGTGGTCTCGTCAGCTTCGAATTAGCCAACTTTCAATGTAATAATTACAAATATTTGAAAAAAATTAAAAATTTCAGATTAAAATTCGCAAATTTTATTTCTTTAAGATTGCAAAAAACTACGATGTAATAAGAAGCAACAATTGAACACAACTCTCTCTCTCCCAATAATGTAAATTATTTTTCTACGTTGTTGTGCTAATTGTTGATAAGAAAAGCAGTTACAGACAAAACAGTAATACTGTGTTCAGAAAACCTGTTTATTGTTGGAATTCGCAATTGTTTACAACAAAGAAGACAGATGCTACTTGTTTCAATTTACAACTGATTTTGATTTTGAGTTATTGAAGTTTGATATTTTTTGCTGCGATTATTTTGAGTATTTTTGTCTCATCCTTGGGAATTTGTGTTTATCTTGTAAACTGAAGTAAAATCTGAAGTGACCATGAAGTGGTTTAAGAAAAAAATGTAAGTCTTTATGTTTCTTTCTTTACGATTTGCCATTCGCACATCTTCACGTTTACATTTGCATAGTACTGAATTTGCGTATTACTGATTTCTGAATTTTTCTCCACTCTTTCATTTTCACAAAAAGATTGACAAAAGTGACAAAATTGTTTTTATATCTTTAACTTCCTGCGCTTGGACCGTGTTTGGGAAATATTTTTTTTTCTATACGTTTATTAGAAGTTCTCAGATACAAAGCCATTGATTAAGAATTAGGCTTTGCGTGATACATAACTGATTTCTGTTTTCTGAATTTTTGTAATTTTTCTCCCAATTTCTAATTTTAGAAAAAAATTTATAAAATTTATTGGAGCTTAAAATGAATAGTTTTTCAAAAATTGTACAAATTCTGGAAACGACGCAAGCAATATGTAACGCTATTAAAGTACGTTGCTTGCGATATAAATTAGGTTTATGGAATCCTTTTACTGAGAAATCGCTGCATGGTAGCAGTTCGGGAAAAAGTTTTTACGTTTAGGTATCATCAATTAAATAATTTATCAAAAGACTACTACTTCTTGCGCTTGTATATGCTTATCAAGATATGTTTTTACATCATCAGAGGGGGAAACTATTTCGCTGCTAATGAATCGATGATTGCAGCAATTACATCAGTTAATTGTTTTTTCAAAATTAAATTAATGAAGACTTCACATTCTGGAAGGGGATTACATAATGAGTGATGAAATGACAAACCACTGGTAAATTTATATAATATTTACAGAAAATATACCAGGTAGGAAAAAAAATTTAGGCCTAAAGAGAATAATGATCAAGAACTGGGCTTATCATAGATACGAAGCAAGACATTTCCAATGCTTATATTACGTATATATATATAAACGTGGATAGAAATTGCAGAGGAGAGTTAGCAATTTTGGACCATCGTCGAGATTCGACTAGATTATCAAAACTTCAATTCTATTAAATTTTTGGACTGTAGAAGTGGGAACTTATTTTGCAACAATGTGTATGGAGAGAACTATTTTACGGAACCAATTTTTTGGAGAAAGCCCTACGTGGTTGCAATTAGAGACCAGGCGTTTACATTTAGATATCATCAATTATATTTTGAAATAAAAGGCTATAGTCCTTATTCTGCTTCAAAGTAAGCAGATCTTCAGAGAGAAAACTTGTTAAGATTGTTTAAAGATAAGATTACGTGAATTATTGGCTTTTGTCCATAGGTTTTTCAGATTGAGTCATAAACACTTGCCTTAATTGGACCGGTCAGTCAAGGGGAATTTTATCTATAACAAGAGAAATAGCCCTAAAAGCAATTATAATTTTCAGTAGTCTCTATAAACTAGAAGTTGAACAAGTAAGAAAAACACAATACAGAAATCAAATTTTTGTTCAAAACGAGCAAAAACTAAGGCAACATGATTTTGTGAGGAAGTAGAGGAAGAAGAGAAAAAATCAGAGTGCATAAAATGTCATACTTGGGATCACACATTTTGTTCTAAGGTGAATCTGGCAGTCAAAAATTAATTTTGTTTCAATTGTGCTTAAAGAATATAGTTGCCGAATTCGGGAAACCACTGGTCGAATATGAATAACATTTTTCTTTAATAGGTCGCATGACACAACCTTTTCACTATTTACTTCTTTCTAATTTAAAGTATATTTCTTAAATTGTTAATTGCATTCTGTTGAAAATGAATTGACGATAAAAATTTCTGTTAACATTTTTTTTATGGAAATTATATCTTTCACACTAAACATTAAAATATTCAAATGGTATTCGGTAATTTTATTGTATTTTTTTCCAGACCGGAGTCATTAATTTAATATATACTTATTAAATTTCCATAAAAAGTTACGATAAATCGATGATCCGTGAACAACAGTTCGGATAACAGAATTTTCGGAATGCAAATAATGCTCTGTAATCCGCCAGCCCCTGTACATGATGAGGAATAATAAATAATTTCTTTTCCAGATGGCAGCTGTGCTGCATTACTTTTGACGATGATGATGATGTTTGTGCACCTCCTTATGGAGAAGATCTGACTATCAATTCTGATGATTGTGGCAAAAAGCCAATGGTAAATATTTTTAATAAATTTGGAATTTTTTCAGATCATTGTAAGATAAATTGTTTACCGTGAAGTTTTTAGCAACTAAATTATTTCAAAACTTTTTATTCTAAAATTACGTCACCGTTTTTGGTAAGAGAGTTGTGTCTCGGGAATGTGATGCAATTCAAAGTGAAACAGTAAGGGCAAGAAGAAAGTAGAAAGCAAGGGAATGATCGTGACAGACATGAGATGTTTAGGGATGCAAACGTCCCGTTTTTAAGCGACGCAAGAGCTAATTTGAAACGGACTTCATACTTTTGAAAGGCTATCATATAATAACGATGACACCCGAGCTAGCATCCCCTCTCCAAACTTCTGCACACTACCAGCGGGAGTACGTTTGACCCAGAACCAAACACGGGAGATAGCTTGCAGCGTGGAAAAAAAATTAAGGATGTATGAAGCAATAGAAATAATTTTTTTGATATAATAAACGACTAGATATGTAAAACTCCCAGATGCCATGAAAAATTGTGAAGAGTCGGGAAAATTGCTGAATCAGTTGGGAAAAAAAACTTTACTTAGAACCATAATTCTAGTTGTAAGCTATGTCTGTGGCCGTATACATGACTTCTGGGAAGATGGAAGATGAGGCCTCTCGGTGTTTTGGTTTAAAAAAGATATGGGAGAAACTATTAATAAATTACAGGAGAAAATACTTGGCCCTAAGATGTATAAAAAATAAATATTAATTTAATTTAAAATACACAAAACTATTATGACAATTCAATTTTTTTCCCGAGTTCAATATTAAGCAAAATGAGAGAAATTGACCGTTTTTAAGGTATTCTCCTATTTTCTGACTATAATGTTTAATTCAGAAATTTTAAGCAATTTTTTTTAAATTTTCTTAT
Source organism: Araneus ventricosus (assembly GCA_013235015.1). NCBI lineage: Eukaryota > Metazoa > Arthropoda > Arachnida > Araneae > Araneidae > Araneus > Araneus ventricosus. The sequence goes on from BGPR01037318.1 coordinate 14,122, forward strand.
TTAAATAAAAATATTTGTAATTATTTTTGTAAGCGAAACAAATTGCAGCCATGACGGAAATAAATAAATAAATAAGAATAAATCCTAGTGGCACAAAATAATCTTTGTGGAGAGCATGACTTTCAATAATTTTACAACAGAAAAATATTCTTCCTGAGGTTTTTTCTATATAAATAAAGAGTAAGCATGAATGAAAATTCATTCTGCAATATATTCTAACATGAGCTAATTTCAATGTAAAAAAAAAGAAATAATTTTGGTATGTTATACTGGGAAAAACCTTCAAGTTTTTATGCATTTAAATTTATTTAAACATGTTAATGGTTGGTAAGAACCAGTGGCATAGCGACCGGGGGGCAAGAGGCGCAAGATGCCCCCGGGCGCCACTTAGTCAGAACATTGCTGCGGTTATATCATTTTTAAAAGAAATATATTAGGAGAGGCGTAAAAATAATACATACCCCTGGCGTCATTTATTATTTATAAGCCACTGATGACGGTTTGGGGAAGGGCGAAAAAATCGTATTATGATCCGAGCGACACTTACCCCAGATACGCCACTGCTAAGAACCGAAAACATTGCTAGGTTGGAATAAATCATAAATAACATGAATATTTTAATTTTCCTTCAATCGGTATTCTTAGGGCTTCAATTCTCATCATCAAGTCCTTCATTTTAAACTGCAAAAAGAAGCGCGTATTACTGTTGATGTCTTCTTGAAAATAAATGACATTCCATTGATCCCTATACCAGAATGATTAATGTATAGTTATATGAAACCTGATATGTAAAATGAAAATCTGTCCCGAATTATGTTTTATTTCTGAAAATGAATTTATTTCTATTGATTAATTCATTTATTTAGAAAAGATAATTTATTTTTAGATTCCTGGATTGCATAAAGAAATGAATAAAAAGGATTATGTCTTGGAATGGTTAATGTCCTGCCAAAAAGATTGGCCTGATTTTGGAAAGTAAGAGACCTGGTTTTCTATGTATAGATTCATCATTTTAATTTATTACTACAGGAAATTAAAATATATTAAACA
>BGPR01037319.1:0-15171 GCA_013235015.1 Araneus ventricosus
CTCGCGTATATAAAATGTGCAGTTGGAAAAATGAGATTCAAAAACTTCTATAAAAGCAACGAATAAACTAAATTATCAAAGATTTTGCAAAAAGAAATGAGGTTGAGACAAAACAAAGCATAAGAGTATATTTTTTTCGATGGATTTCATTTCCGATAGGTTCACAGATCTTTGTAATATTGGGGTCGACATATTCTATGCGTAATAAAAGTTAGAATGAAGTACCCTTAGAAAGCTAATTCTTTTGAAAAAAATCGCTCTATTTAAACTTATTTATCGTTTTTATAATATGAACCATTTACTAACAAGTAAAAAAAATGAGCAATATTTTCTAGTCGGAATAGAGAGTCAAAAACTGGGGTTATCCTGGCTAATACCAGGCTTGTGGCCGCTTTTGACTTGTGTTGTATTCTCAAAATTCATGCTTTCTTTTCATGTTTTCAAATTGGAAAAACTGACATTTCCTGTAAAAATGTACAAATAACTACGAAGAAAACTTATTTCTCAGTAGAAAATAATTATTCTGCGTTAAGTTGTAAGTAGAATTCAGAAATCGCATCTTTTCCCCCTTTTCTTCAACGCAATTAGACCATGAAGAGTTTGATAACGTAAATGAGTGAGAATATCAAGGAGTTCTATGTAATAAAATGAATCCACTTTTGGAGATCACACTGAAATGAATACTTTTGTTAGTGTTTAGAAAAAATAGAAAAAATATCTAATAAAGACAGAATAACAATAATAGAAGCAATTTATCTGGTACGCGCAAGTGCAACATCATCCAGGAGAAATTGCGAAAACAATATCAAAACAAATTAAGGAAAGTCAACAGTGATAGAGGTAAAAATTCAATAATATTAACAAAAAACGAATGAAAAAGAAAGAGAAGGAAGGAGAATCCGGTGGATGATTTCATTAGGGCTATTTCTCTTTGTCACTATTAAACTAACCTCAACCTAAAGTCATAAAAAATACCATCCACTCTCAAATCAAACGAATCAAAAATATTTGCAACAACCATTCTGCTAGTGTCAAGGCCATTGACAATTTAAATATTAATTTAAAGTTAAACGGCTACCCTGAATATTTTTAAAAATTAAGAATTGAAGAATTTATTAATTTCTTTTTATTAAATTAATTTTTTACTTCTAAAATTCTCCATTGTGCTGGAAATAGCCATGATATTCATGCCATACCTTCTGACATTTTAGTAAAGGCTCCTCTAGAAAATTCTTTGAATTATAAAAATAAAATTATAAAATGCATTAAAACAATTTCATAATACTAAAAAACAAAATAAAAACTATAAAAAAACTATATAAAAACCACAAAAAATCTTAGATTTTTAGTTAGGGTATCCCTCACTAGATGGAGATAGGTGCGCACACCTATAAACAAAGTTTACTTTTCCCGGCGCGTTTTCATTCCACAACAAAGAGATGTAATATTTTTAAGCATTTTTTTCAGATTATGTTTAAAACACTGTTTTGAATTTCTTCTTTGTGGATAAATGTTTTCTTCCTTATTTTGTTTCCAATTTTTCCGGAAGTCCAGTCCTCAGAGGAAAATTTAATTTCGACCTTAAAGTCCCTAGTTTTACTCGACAGACAACCTATTATAATTTTGAATCTGCATGGATGGCGGCCTCTGATGAAATCATCCACCGGATTCTTCTTCCTTCTCGCTCTTTTTCACTCGCATTTGTTAATATTATTGTATTTTTACCTCTATCACAGTTAACTTTCCTTAATTTGTTTTCATATCTTTGTTAGTGCTTACCTTTTTAAAATGCATGGCGATAGCGTGGTAACTTAGTATTGGATGAAGCTGTCAGTGTATCTATAAGTGAGTATTTCTCTATATTTTCCAAAAAGTCGGGAGCACGCAATCTGGACTTCGTTTATAGTCTGAAAGATTGAATACATATTCAAATGAGGGCCATCTTTATCTTTTACTTTTCTCTATTCAGACATGCCGATCTAGAAAGCCAATCGCACGAAAGATCTGTCGTGTATGGGTGGATAGCAAATGACTGATATTTTTTGGATGTCAATAATTTTGAAAAAAAAAAAACCATAAAAAATAAAGCATGATCATAAACTTTAAATTTATACAATAAATGGAATTCCCGTCGTGTTTGTTATAATTTTAATTAAAAATCTAGCGAAGGTAACCGTAAAAAAATAATGAATTTCAATATTCGTAATAATAAATTTTCCTTAACGGAATACCTAAATAAAATTGAGAAAAGGAGTATGAAGGTTTCACTACTTCTTTAGCGCACATATAGATGTCGCCACGTCCGAAGAACCTCTAAGAAGGGAAAAAGATAATTTCTCTCATGAGTTTTATTTTTAGCGAACTTGTAGAGTACTAGAATTTCCCAAAATTAAAATATTCATACTTGAAACTAAAAAAATACTCTGGTACACATTGTTCTTCACTAAAAACTCTTCTCATTTCATCGGGATTCTTAAGTGGACAATTATCGTGCATGCTTATTTTTGCTAATCAGTATTTTTTAAAAGATATTATTTGAGTGAAATAACTTGCTAGAAAACGAAGAAGGCTTTCTTTATCAAATACTAACAATACCTGCACGGCGTTGCCCGTGGCATCTTGACTTCAAAAAAGAAAAAAATCCGACAATGACATAAAATAAAGTTTTGAAAACGAAATCAAAACAGAAAAATATATTTTATTGCACGCCGCCAGAACATGGGATAGTAACAATGCATGCTAGGAACGTTTACTTGGTAGAAAGCCTCACTTCGAATCTGCAAGAGAAAACGTTTCATATCAAGAAAAAAATTAATTAAAAATCGGAGAACAAAGATATTTTAACCGTTCTTCTTTTAAATCAGGGAGAAATGTTCCAGTTATTACCTCAAAAAATTCGAAAACGATAAGAAAATTAGAGCGTCGTATGCAGGGTAATAAGTTTTAATTCTTAAATTTCTTGGGGGAAAACTGACTACTTTTAAAAAATTTCTCAAAATTCAGAAAATTATATTAGACGTTCAAAAACACTTCATTAAAAAGATAATTGTTTGTTCAATCCGATGGTGTATCTGTTTTCTTCCTACGATTATCAGAAACGATATTATGGAAAAATGAGTGTGGGTAATCAAAGACAACACTACCAAATATTAAATAAAAAAATTTCTGAAAAAAAATAGACAACACTACCAAATATTAAATAAAAAAAATTCTGAAAAAATTTTTAAATCCGGAATTCGAAGTGGATTGAGTCACCAATACGACTAAATGTGTGCCAAATTTCATGGCTGAAAGTGCGATAGATTCGTCTGGACATCGCACAAACATACACACAAACAAACACTTTCTTTTATAAGTATATAGAAGTATCTATACTTATAAAAAGCGATGTTTATAAGTATAGAGGTGTGTGTGCGTGTCTGCGTGCGATGTCCAGACGAATCTATCGCACTTACAACCTTGACATTTGGCACACAGGTAGTCGTAATGGTGTCTGAATGTATCTCGAAGCCGAAATTTTAAAATTTAATCTAGAAATTTTTTTATTTAATGCTTTGTGTTGTTTTGGTTGATTTTCCGCACTAATTTCTCAATAGAATAGTTTCGAATAAGTTTACGACAAAAATATATACACCATAGGAAAGAGCATGCGATTTCCGTTCTAATGAAGTTAGTTTTGAATTTCTAACGTAATTTACTGAATTTTGAAAAATTTTCTAAAAATAGTCGGTTAAGCCTAAAAAACTTTGTTTGGAATTTCAATTTCTCGCATCCGCTGTTCTAATTTTGTTATCAATTTGAAATTTGTTGAAGTAATAAAAATAACGTTTCTCCGTGATTTAAGACAAGAATGGTTAAAATTGAACAGTTGGTTTAATTTTAATTATTTTTTTTCTGAAGTGTTAAGAAAGTTTCACCTCAAAATTCTCTTTACTTCAATCGGTTCTAATCAAGATCGCGTGACGTGTTTTCCCAACATGCATTTCGTCGAAATCGCATGACGACATAACCCCTTTGCTTCGCGTCGACAGATAATTCTTTTAATTTGTTCGTTTTTATACTGTTTGACAGTCGAGTATACGGCTGATATGAAAAAAAAAGAATTTGGAAGCCCTTCTAGGAGGGCGCCGGTTTTTTTTTTTAATTTTTATTATTTTTTTATTTTTTTTATTTTTTTTTTTGTCTTGACCGAATCAAATCGGCTATAGTTCTAGACCAATGATGACAATTTTTCCTTCTTTTTTGATTACGGATTGAAAAGAACTTTGGAATGAACAGGGGATAATAGCCTTTGTAGCTGAAAATCCCCAAAAAACCTTTTTCAAATCAAATCAAATCAAACGGCTGATATCTTTAGTTAGAGAAGACTAGAAAAAATGAAATATGATTTCAAGGAGCTATTTACATAACATGGCTTCAAAGTTTAAATCTGAAGTGAAAGATTTAATCTCTCTTTTTCTTTTCTTCTTTGATTCAATTTGGATATATTTAAATACTATAGAAATTATGTGTGTCTGTATCTTTCGAGGCGTATTGTTCCATTTGAAATCGTTTAAGATTTCATTCGGTTTTCATTCTTTAACATTTTACCTGGTTTATAGGAATCAATCTTTTAAATCCTAAAAAAAAACTTTTTCGAAAATATCGGTTTATTTTTTACTCTGCACTGTCAAATGTCATTATCGCGAAGAAAAATAAGCGGGAAAACCAATAATTTGTATCTTTTGTTTTGATTTTGATTTCAAAACTTTTTCATGTCATTGTGGGCGGGTTATTATTTTTTTTTTTTCATTTTGTTGAAGTCCTGATTCCACGGACAACGCCGTGCGCGTACTGCTAGTAAGTATATATAATTGTTTGCTCTATCTGATGGTGGATCGTTTGTTCTTCTACGATAATTATTTCTCATGGATCGGCAAAAAACGTTCGAAAAATCATCCAAAGAACAACACAAAACATTAAATAAGAAATGTTCTAAGCTAAATTTTAAAATTTAGGCTTCCAGGTGCATTGAGTCACCATTACGACTACCTGTGTGCCACATTTCATGGCTTTAAGTGCGATAGATTCCTCTGGACATCGCACACACACACACAAACATTGCCTTTTATAAGTATAGATATTAGTTCAGCTTTCAGCAATGAAAGAGAAACACGCAATTCAATATTTGTTTAAACAATGAAAACGAACAATGGAAAGTATTGCTGTAAATTATACCAAAAAAATTCTTAAAATTGATTAAAATTCGAGAAAATATTGTACGGCAACTTTTTCATTTAAAACAAACTTTTAGAAGTTTACAATAAACATCATTAGAACGGAAATTGTTTCTTCTTTCTTATAGTGTATCTATTTTCTTGCTACGCTTATTCAAAAAAAGGAAATGGAGAAATGAGTATGAAAAATCACCCAAAATACCTCGAAATTTTAAATAACATTTTTTTACATTGAATTTTAAAATTTTGGCTTCGAGGTGCATTGAGTCACTATTATTACTACCTGTGTGCCAAATTTTAGTTCTGTAAGTGCAATATTTTACGTCTAAACATTGCACATACACACACGTTCCCTTTTATATAGAGAGAGATTCCTTACTGGAACTTAAATGGAAAGTTTACATTTGTGTTTAAAATATTTATGGAAAATGTATAGCTCTCAAAAATAGTGGGTCTACAGCTAAGTCTACAAAAGTCGCCTTTTTAGGTAAAGTTTTTGCTTCTCACTTAGCTCTTATATTTTAGACTGTATGTTCTTGATTGGGAGTTGATTATAAAAAGAGCACATTTCTTTTAAAACTTTTAAATCATTTACAAAGCAATTGCCTAAAATAAAACAAAAATTTTAAAGGTAGATTCTAAATTTTGAATATTTTTAAGACTATATTAGTCTATCGATTTTTGTAAAAGTTTAAAAGAATAATTATTTTTCAATATAGATCACTGACCATTTTGAAAACAGGAGCTATTAAGAATAAGACTAGGCTCTACAAGCGTATTATTAACGGGATCTATCGTCCAGATTAAATCGATATTTTCCTATCACGATATTAAATTACCCTTGTTTACTGCCATCCTTATTTATAATTACCTATTTATTATTAAATAAAAAATCGTAAAATTTTAAATCATGTTCCAACCATTTATCGTATATAAATTAGATTATTTTTATTGTTATAAAACATAACAATAATGTTTCTTATGCTAACTTTTCTTCTTTAAATCCGAAATATTAAATTCTATAATAGAATAGCGGTGACAAGGCCTCTAACGCTACAGGAATGTGGGCGTGGCTAGCGCGGGAAACAAGGGATGTTGTTTCCTTAGAATTAGAAGAGGAGAGAGAGAGGGGGCGTGACTACGTAACAAAAGTGACTCGCCCGCCCAGAAGGGAAGACTTATTTTCTTAGAAGTCGGAGAGAGGGATCAAAGATTTCTTAGAATTCGCCGCGGTTTTCGAAGGGTGAAGTGAGACATTAAACAAAATTCAAACCGCAAATATTTAATTAATTAGAATTTATTTATTTTTTCCATTTCTCGGAGGTCTTTACTTTCGTTTCTAGGTCTTTTATTTCGTTAAAAGGGTTCTTTCTTTTTCGCACTTAATTTCGGAATTGAATATTTATATATTTTGCAAAACGAAAGTTAGTGCCAATTGATTCATCATTTCTGTATTTCGTACTCTTTTTTATTTTTTAAGCACTGACAATCAGATCTGAGATATTTTTGGCAAGCTAAAAGCCCATCTTAGACGGGCACAAATCTTCTAGTATACTAATAATAATAACTGTTATAATAGATGCTCATCTGATCTGCAGAGTAATTGGAAGAGGGAGAAAATACTCTCTAGCTTCTCCCCTGGAATTTCCGTTTCAAATGGGCATTTTTCAAATTTAATTCATTCACGCATAATCGAAATGTTAACTAAATTCTTTTTCACAAATCAGTGCTTATTTATCTATCACAAATCTTTAATCAGTGTTTCAGTGACTAATTTTAGTTTTCACATTTTGAGTCTGGAGGAGGAATAATTCATTTTGAATAGATTAGGAAATGTCCCTAATAGCACAAGATATTGCATGATATCTCTACGACGTTGTCCGATATTCTGAATGCCATACGATATCGTAAGAATATTGTAGAGCTTCTTTTTGCTATTATGGGCGTCATGAGTATGTAATGATTTGGAATTTTTCTCATATTTAAAATTAATTTTTTTTAACGCCGCTTAATTTATAACCACTGAAACACACTTCCACTTTAAATTACGGATATTATGAATACCTAGCCATGGTTTGTAATGTTTCAAATTTTAACAAAACTTGAATACTCTGCATAAATTTAATTATGTCTAATAAACTGTTCTTCGTTCTTCGACGACTGCCTTATTCATTGAACATGAATTTACACTCGGAAAATCGCTTTTTGTGTGTGTTTCATTCTATAAATTTCTAAATTCCTAATTTCAATTCATGTATAAATTCTTTTCTATCAAAATTTAAAATAAACCACAATGAGTAATAATTTTCTTATTGATATAAATTCAATTGATCCGATTTGTTCTAATTTTCCTTTGCATATTGCAAAGGCCATTTCTTTCTTCTAAAACATAGCCTCGAATTTTTAGCGAAAATTTGAGAAACTACTATATTGAATATAATGTTTAAATATTGTTTTTTATATACTTCACAAAGTACTTTTTATTTATTCTCGTTACAATGCGCGAATATCAAAAAAGAACCAGCTGCAAAATTTTATAGAAATATAGGAAATATCAGATAAAGAGATAAGTACTTAAGATACTATTTTAAAAAAATTGGAATATTTTATTATGAAAAGACTGGGAAGGGGAATGGTTGTATCGTGGCGACATCTATTTTCAACATTTGAAATCTGTTTTAAAAATGGAATCAAAAATTTTTATTCAATATTTTTAAAGCGGTCAGGGGCTTAGTACAGCTTGGTAGAAAGAATTTCATAATCTGAAATAGGTATGCCAATGCAGTAAGCCATACAATTTTCCACTATATAATTTCCGTAAAGCCATTTGAATTCCTTTTGCACACAATTCTATTTCACAATAATAAAAACAAGTAAGTAAATAACTGATAAATAAAAAAAGTTAAAAAAAATCAAAAATTTAATTAAAAACAATTTTTTTAAACGCATTTTTATTTGTTTACTAAACAGCAGAATTTTTTATTTTTATTACTCTCAACTTTATTATATTGGGATTAATTTTTTCTCAAACTCACTACCAGATGGCGCCCCTGGTAGGTAATAAAAATTAATTTAATCGATGATTAACTGATAATTTTGTTCTGAAATATTAAACACTGAATTAAAGTAATGTAGCATCGAAAACCCACAAGTGTCCAAAATTTTAAAACTCTTTAAAACTTACAAATCTTTTAAAAATTTAAAACTTTAAGTGTATGAAAAATCGGGTGCAAAATTCTGTTTTTACAAACATGAAAAGAGTCAAATTAAATAAGACTGTTTAAATGAAAAGAATTGCAAGCGAAATGTAAACGGTTATATTAAAATTTAGCTGCTTCGAGATGCCACGTTATAGCCTATACCAGGGCTCCTTTAACTGCGCTTCCCAAAATTGGTCATGTGAGCTCAGAAATTTTCAATATTTTTTTCATGTTTTTAACTATTTTTGGGCAAAAATATAAAAAAAAAACTCCTTATCTTCGAACATTTCACTAATAATAATTTAATGCCTATCTTTGCTTCTTTTTATTTGCCATTTCTTAATACCCAATTTCCAGAATTATTTCCCATTTTTGGGATCACAGCAAATTTTTTTAGATGAAAGTGGGGTCTTAAGTGTAAGTTTAATAAGCTATTATCGATAAAAAGAGTTTCACTACCAAAATTGTTGAATTACAAACGTTCCAATGATTAAATACTAAGTAAAATTTATTTACTCGGATTAGAAATTTAAAGTTATTTATGCATTACAAAGTATTTTAGTTAAGGATCTTATCAGTGAATGAAGCTTCAAGACCCTATCAGTCAAAGCTTCAGTGAGTGAAAAATAAATTTTTCATTCACTTCTTGATGTAATAAAGTTTTTAATCGCGGTGAGTTTTGTATGGCAGTATACTATTTTAATACTTCTAGAACTCGATTAATTATTAGTTAATCGATTAATTTAATTAAATTTCGAAAAAGATACACATTGTACTGCCTACAAGTGAATTTGAGGAAAACGAATTGTTTTTAAGATTTTATGATATTTATAATAATGAATTATAAATTAAAAATAAAAAGACAATAATTAAAAAAAAAATACTACTTTGAGATACTGATAAAAGTGCGTTTTAAAAAATTATTTTGCTTAAGTTTATTTGATTTCTTACAAAATTTCTGTCGCACTGCAGATATATGTATGTTCACTGGCAGAATTGCAGTGACTTCGTAACAGAAGGGTTGCATATTCGAGATCCGATTCTTCCGCGCACCTTAAATCTATAGAGAGTCAACCGCCCTCCCGCTGGTGCTGTGCGGAAATTCGGAAGGGGGGGGGGCTTCTTGCTCAGGTGTCGTCCTGATCACTTTTCAGAAATACGAGGGCCGCCCCGAGATGCTTCGAAAACGGGACGTTAATGTAACTTCACCAAACATTTAACGTCTCATTTTTAAAAGACACGCCTTTCCATCTTTATGAAATAAACGTTCAATAAATCCCTTTTGTTAAATTGTCATACGGCCTTATTCACCATCCATGGTTAAACCATGATCAGCGGCAGGGCCGGCCTTAAGCCGATTGGACCGATTGCTCCAAATAGGGCCCCACGCCTAAGGGGCCCCGCGCTAGCGTGCTACAAAGAATGCAATCGAATTTATTCAAATTAAAATCAATTAATTATTGTTTTTAGCAAATTATTTTTAAAAACATGTTTTTGTTTCATCACAAAAACATGATTTGTATTAATAGATCTAAGAAAGTTTTGCAAATATATGCAAATATAAATTACTAGCGGATGTTCACGATAAAGTAAAAGTAAAAAAGATTAATTTTTTTTCAAATGTTCAGATGCGAAATAAGAGTATATCCTTCCATTTGAATGTCCTGGACATAATAATAATGACTGGAAATTCAGTTTGAGTTGAATTTCTAAGCAATTTTTTGAACATCGAGAAGACTTTTTTGTCTCTTATTTTGAATGTCTGAATAATTAATTTATTTTGATTGTCTGATATCAAAAGATTTATCTCTTTTCTACACAACCATTAAAATAATGATGAAAATGTTGATTTAAATCTGGTACTTATTTTTTTTTATAAAACATGCCATTTGAAACCATTGCATATTTCTTTCTACTGTACCAGTCACTCTTTTAAGATGAGTGTTTTATAGAAATTACAAGTAATTTGCTTACTGAAGAAAAGTTCATTTTAGTAGAATAAATTATTAGCACTCTAATTATAACCTTAATTGGAAATAAATAATGTTTTTAAATATGTTTATTAAAATTTTGCAATTGCAAGTTTAATTAGCTGATCTTAAATTTGTAGTCTTGAACTGTTTGCTTTATACTGCAATTATAAATATAGCTAGAGATATTTTGAAAGAATTAGCAGGGGAAAAAAAGGAAAGGTAGTTTCTGAAACCTTCGTCTTCGTGATTTTTTTCTAATAACCTTTTTGTAGTTTTATGTCATGTTGTTCTATAATTTAAAAATTCGATCCTATAAATAAAGAATATTAAGATTGATTGACAGAAAAAGTCTTGTAAATTATTAACCGTTTTGTCTGAAATCAATTGTCAATTATAATTTTGTATTTCTTTATAATCAAACTACTGAAACCATTATTCTTGAATTGTCCGTTATCTCAGTTTCGTAATAACGTTTTTTTGTTTCAGTTTATCATAATATTTGTTGCCCAAAAACTCCTTATATACAAGCCGGATTATCAAATAGCTAATATAGGCAACTGCCTATGGACCCCGTAACTTTTGGGGGCCCGTGGAATTTTTTCAGACATTTTTAGGGTGATTTAATTTTGTGCTTTCATTTGATTTATAATTTTATTGTACACGAACATATTCTAATTAAAATCAAGTATCGTTTAAATTTCAGATTATTATTCTTAGGATTTATTTCGTCCTTTCAAATCGACTTGCAGAACATTGTGGTCCAATTTTTTTACAGTGCTCACAAGTCAACAACGCTCTAAGACTTTCCCTGCTATCATAGATATTAGAAAAAAGGGAGTGCCTTTGAAACTATAGCAAAGGGGTGGTCGAGAACTCTGCGTATTTTATTTCCTGTAAGTAGGAATGAGACATTATATTACCGGAAGGGCCCTGGAAAGTGAGGAATTCTTGAACAAAATCGCTAATATTACAACAAACTGATGCCGCTGACATTTTATTGTTCCCGCAGGCTCCCAGCATGTCCGAAGAATCTCTCTTTGCAAGAAGTATGGGGTTCTTGCTAGAGAAGGCCCAATGACATATTTTTTCTTTTCTTTCTTTCTTTTTCTGCAGCTCATTTTACTACTCTGTCTTTTTCGAATCTCTAAAGCCCTGACAAGAGAGATAAAGAGATCATGCAATTTGGAATCTAAAGGCATGAAGGAAAAGGCATGTTATGTGTTTCGGGCGTGGGGGGGGGGGAATGAGCTATCACCCTTTTTGGACACCGCCCTCTTCTTTAGTTGCAAATAAGTGACAGGAAATTGTAACATTTCTCTTTCCAGTCAACCGAGAGAAACAGGACCCACAAAGAAATAAGGAATACTTACACATTTTCGTACTTTGAAAAGGTGAGCTCAGATTATTGTTCCTTTATTTTTAAATTGCTTTTGTCGTATTAAATACTAGCTGTATTCATCGACCGAATGATTCGCAAATTTTATTAACTGTATATTAATTATGCTAACTTACTTAAAATCCGTCAAATTATTCAATTTTTGGTAAGCTGAAGGCATTAATTGTTTCAAAAGAATGAATTAGTAATACAAGGAAAAGAAAGACAGTAAACAGGAAATGTATCAATACTTAAAACTAAATTTTGAGGCAGTGTGTTTTGCATCTTATCAAATTAAAGATTTAGATCTTTACATTCAATTGTTAAAAAAGTATTAGGTTGACTCTTTAAAATCATGAAATTGAATGAAGATTAATTTTCGTTTTGATCATGCAAGAGATGGTTTGTTCAGATTGAAGTTACAATTATTGCAATTTATATAACTAATTATAACCTGATTGTTTAACCTAATTATAAGAAATAAACAAATGTCATAATTTCCAGAGAGGATTATCCTGACTTAAGTAAAAAATAGGTTTAAGTTCATAGCTAAAATTTAAATTTATCAAAATAATAAAGTAAATCTATCCAAAAAGTAAAAAGAAATTAAATTTAAAAAAAATCTAGCAGAGCAAGGAAAATGGACTGTATTCTATTATAACAAATGAAGGTGTTACATTACTATAATCAAAACAAAATAAATTTTATATCTCGTTTTTTAAGGCAAGCGAAACATTAGATTTAAAGATTTGATGAATCAATGAAATTGATTCGTCTTTCATTAGAACATTGCAAACTATTGTTGAAAAATTAAGCATAATTTTTTTCTATTTAAGAAGAAAACTTGTCCGACAAATAAACTTGTAAATTAGATTTGAAAGATATATTTTTGAATTCAAGACAGTGTATAAAAGTTTTTAGTGTCATAATATTTTTTGCATTTATCGCTGAAACATACCATATTCTTGCTTAATTTTTAAATAATTAAATTTTAAAAAAGTTCTCTGAGGCGCACATTCCCATCCTTCATAGTGTATTTGTACCAAATTTGGTAAGTCTAGGCTCAGCGGAACGCAAAAAGACAGTCACATACTCATAAATGCACTTTTCTTGACTGAACCAAGAGAACTCTGTTTTTAATTGAGTTTTCAACATTGCGTTTATCTGTAAATTCGTTTGTTGTCCAGTCACGCCCAAACGCGTTGTTCGACTTTCTTCGAAGTTGGCATGAAAGCTCATTGAAATCATAAAAAGCGACGTATATAGAACATTTTTATTTTATTTCAACCATTTTTTTGGGGTGAGTACAAATTAGTACTTTAAAATTTCGCTGTTTTCCTTCCATTGATTCATATCTTAATGTAATTATTTTAATATAATCTCTGCTGAGCTTATTTAAAATAATAACCAAATTTTTTAGCTACTGTGAAAAATCAGCGGCTCTTCTTTTCAATTATTTTACTTGATAGTCTGAAAAAAACCAGCTTAATTTTTCTAATATTTTCAGAATAATGAAATGATCTATTAATTTAATTAAAATTTGATTCCATATGAGGGGTGCCACCTGGTTGTGAATTTGAGGAAAATTGATTTTAAGATTCCTTAATATGTGTAATAATAATTAATATAAAGTTTAAAAGTATCCCATAATAATAGAAATGTTCTATTCAAAAAATAATTCCATAATATGTATAATATAATTAAAAGTAGATAATAATTAAAATTAAAAGTTATTCTTTTTAGAATTACTCAAAGATGTGTTAAAAATTAATTTTAATTTAATTAATTAATTAAACTTTAATTAATTTAAATTAATTTTTTTGAAATTAAGTTTATTTTAAATGCTAATGACCTACCGGCTTTTTAGCAAGTTGGCTGGGAATCGGGGGCTATCAAAAATTGTTTTCAATTGGCCCTGCACTTGCTAAGGTCGGGCCTGATCAGCGGTTAAAAGGGAATTTACACGAACAAGCGAATGCTGACCGAAATGAACTTGTGTTTGGCTCGAAGGCTAAGGATAATTTTAAAAATCGCCAACAACAGAGAAATCGAGATACCATGCCAAAATAGCAATCCGCTAAGGTATACATTTGGCGACGCATTTCGGTCAGCTTTCGCATTATTATAGCAGAACCATCATTTAACCGCTGATCATAGTTTAACCATGGATGGTGAATAAGGCCGTTAGAGTGATTAGAATCAATTACGAGCAACATACGGCCTTATTCACCATCGATGGTTAAACCGTGATCAGCGGTTAAAAGTGAATTTACACAAACAAGCGAATGCTGACTGAAATGATCAACTGGATGTATACCCTAACTGGCGAGTTGGCTAGAAACTCATTCTGCTAGAAGGCTGAGGATAATTTTAAAAATCGCCAACAACCGAGAATTTGAGATACCATGCCAAAATAGCAACCCGCTAGGGTATACATTTGGCGACGCACTTCGGTCAGCTTTCGCATCATCATGGCAGAACCATCATTTAACCGCTGATCATGGTTTAACCATGGATGGTGAATAAGGCCGATAACTTCGCGTAATTAATTTAAAAGTAAAGAGACAGGCAAAAGTCACTTGAAAGTTTTGAGATGCAAATTTTGTAAATTTTATAAAATAGTCTGATGAGGAAGAGATTAAGGGGTCTATTCTGGTACCCCCGGTCGGGTTGGGAGTTGGGGTGGGTTCCGCACGTTAACAACCGAACCCAACCCCAACCTGGGGTACCAGAATAGACCCCTTAGTGCATTGTTTCCTTTAAGAAACTTCAGGGCATAGTGGCTTCGGGACTGGAAAATCACGGATTCGATATCCAATTCCACTGAAGATCCATCGTAATTATGCGGCTAGTGCATGTTAAATCTGTCGGGATCGAATATCCTTCCGCTGGTCCAAGTTAGAAGGTGGTGCGAGGATACACCTCATCAACCGACCACGAATGAAAATTGCGAGATTCGTCTTAAAACAGTCCTAGTGTAGCTTCAAAACTTCAAGTGGCTAAACTGAACTTCTCAGACTTCAGTCCTTTTCTACAAGTTCCCCATTTTTATTTTGATAAACATATTTTAAACTTCAGGAACTAAAAATAGGTAAAACATCCTACTGTTCTGTGTGCCCTGATCCATTTTACGTGTGGTAGGAATTCTAGTAGCAGCCAACAATAAAAATTACGAGGTCCTCCCAAAATAATTTTCGTATAGCTTCAAAACGGGAAGAAGTTGAAGTGAAAAAAAACCTTAAAGCCACTTTAAACCTGCTCGATAGTGATAAAAGGCGAACCTCGCAAATTTGAAGCATGGTCGAAAAATGAAGAAGATTCCTGAATCTTCATAGTGGATTCCATTTTTCCATTTCAAATGAATGTGAACACGCTTGGGCCACCGTATATTTAACTTGCAGCAAACA
>BGPR01037320.1:0-15171 GCA_013235015.1 Araneus ventricosus
ACCTAGTTCCAATTAGAAAAATGCTTTAAATGAAAGGAAAAGGAAAAATTATAATACGTTTTCCGAGTGAATAAATATATTTCTGTAAAAGTTACGAATTCCAACTTTTTACACGGTTCCCCGGTCCTATCAGACATATTTAGTAAAATATTTTTGGCACTCTAAGATTTTAAACAAAAAAAAGTCTCACTCTTTTGAGATTAAAAATGACCGAGTTGTGGAGCTTTGAATATCGCTGACTTAGGCCACTTTACACCATTACAATATCCATCTTGAAGACGATCCACAAATCAATGCGCAGCACTTGTTCGACGAGGCAGCTGATTGGCTAAAAATCATGAAATTCGAAGATCCAGAACTCGTTCAGTTTTAGTCGCATAAGAGTGGGACTTTTTTTGTTTAAAATGTTAGTGTGTGAGGAATATTTTACTTAATAATATGACTGATAGGCCGGGAGACCGTATAAAAAATTAGAATTCGCAACATTTTCAAAAATATGTTTAGTGACTCAAAAAACACGAAATATAATTTCCCCCTTCATTTAAAGCATTTTTCCAATTGGAACTATATGTCTATCTCTAACGGTTTAGAAATTAACTATTGATCACGATAAGTGTGGACACCCTGTATAAATAACAGTGTGAATACAAGATTTTAAGTTTTAATATTGTTTCCTTATTCTTTAAATTGATAAAACACCAAAGACCGAGTGATCTTCAGTTAACGCATTTCCAATATTAGTTCCAGAGTAAGAATGGTAATAATTGGTAATTTAGAAGCAGAATCATGGTAACAATTTCAAGCAGCACCATTCGGTTGCCCTGCAGTTAGATTTCAGCGCGGGCTATTTAAAATTTCGACCTCGTACGGAGAAAATGCAACATTTTATAAATTCTGATATGGCGGATAACCCGACATCGTCGCAAGAATATCTATTTCCGCATAAAATATCTGCGAAATGCTGGGCAGTTTCGAAGGATTCGCCATTTCATCGTCCGCAGTGGTGAGTTGTGTATAAATATTAATAGAACTTTGAACAGCTGTTGTAAATCGCAACGTGCACACGCAAACTCCAAGTGTAGGGATGGCAGTTATTGCAAAAAAAAAAAAAAAAGATTTTCGGTTAAACCGGTCTTTTTAACCTCCGGTTTAACCTGGCGGTTAAAACCGCTCAAAACAGCCGGATTTTGAAAAAAACGGTTTTCGGTTGTTTTTCTTAAAGCAACGTTTGTGGACAGAATTTTTTATTAATAATAATATACAGTAAGTAAGTATTAATACAATAACTAATTAATGTAACAAGTAATAACTATAAATAAGTAATCAATACAATATATAATAATAAATGAGTAATTATTGCATTACGTAAGTATTATTGACAAATTTTTTTATTAACACTGTTTTCACGTGAAATTAATTTATTGGCCAATGCTTATAATCTAATCTGCTCATAAAGACTCTTTCAGAGATGTATTGATCTATGAGTCGACACCTCTCATCGGAAACAGTGTAATCTTTCCGACGCCACAGAACTTCCGACTAAAGATAATTATTTTTTGGCTATAAAAAACAGACACCGTTTGCTGACAAAATTTCGTATTAGTATTGTTTTAGCATTAAATCAATCCATTGGCCAATATTTATCAGTTCATAAGGACTCTCTCCAACCAACAGACGCCTCGATGAAGCGGTGATTAACCTAAGATGATGAAATTCAAAGCTTTATAACTTGGTAAACTTTAGTCTAGTCGAACCTAAAATCGAGCCTATGTTCCGACCCGGTTTTAGGATTTAAAAAAAAATAATCGGTTTAAACCGGGGCAAAAAATAACAGAAAAAATCCGGTTAACCAAAACAAGAAAAAAACGGTTTTCGGTTTAAACAGGTAGGTTTTTCCCATTCCTATCCAAGTGTAAAGCTGGACATTCATGAACTTTCCACTCCAAGCAAATTCAACCGCTCTAATCCAAAAACTTTCATTCATGCAAAAAAACCACGAAAATTGGAGCTGTGTGGTATCCAACCGTTCTGGATATCCAGCCACTCCATTTGGACAACCGGGCTATAAATGCTGAAATGCGGCCGGTGTAGCTACGTAGGGGAAGGGTTTGAGTCTCGTTCACTTTAAAGGCAATCGGAACAAGTGATGGTGGTGGTGTGTGTGTGGGGAGAAGAATGTGTCATAGGGGATCGGAGTAACCAGTAGCGGATGTTTTTTTTACTGCCCACGTCGACCTTGCTTATCCAAAGGGTGTAAAGCATGTCACGAGTCAGCGGAAAAAAATTCCAATGCAAACATTTAAGTAATACAATGTAATACAAACCAATATAATAGAAGTATACAATATAAAAACAAAAAATTGTTTATACAAACAATCAATATAAGTAAAATAATACAAAAGAGACATACAATACAAAATACAAATGTGAATATAAAATACAAACAGTAAGCATAATAAGTAATTAGAAAATTAAATCTATATAAGAATACTCCAGAAATTGAGGTGACGGGGGCGGAGTTAAAAAAAATCCCGCCCCTTTGTTCTGCGTAATTTTTGGACGAGCAAATCACGCTTTCCGTTTTGGATAGTGTCAAACAACACAGACAGTTTTTTTTATTATTTAAGCTAAGCAAAAATAAAAATTAGTTATGGGATCGTAAATTTCACTTCATCTAACCGTTACTCATTCAAGCTGGATTGAAGTAAAGGTAAATATGTTGAGTTCAAGCGTTTCACTTTTTTATTTTCCTTTTACTCTCGCTAAAAGTAAAGTTATTTACAAAAATAAAGTTAGTGTCAATTGACCTCAGACAGTTTTGTTTTATGTGCATGTGGAAAGCGCATAGGAATTTGGCTAAGTGCCAAAGAGATTATGCTTCTTATCGGGCGTTCTATCAATGAATAATTTTCTTTTTTTTTTACACAATCCTCCTTTTAGTTAAAAGTACATGCTATTATTGCTACCATTTTCTTGCAGCCGATTTTCATTTCCTGTTCTTATGAATTATTTGTTCTGTTAGTGGAATTAGTGTTCAGCATTGATTAGGGCGTTGGCAGACTAAATGAATAGGGGAGATTCCACAAGAAGGTAACAGATTATTTCATTCTGAAGCACTCTGTCAATATACAATTTTTTATATTCTGGGGGTGGGGTAAGTTTCTTTTATGATGACTGTGTTTATTAACAGCCAGATGGCTAATATTTTTAAATCAATCTTATTAGCGTTTTTATGTTTGTGTTTGGTTTTCCTTTTTCTTTTAAAATAATGTTTTTTAGATGTATAGATCTCCTTTGTCTTTTGTTGGGAAATTTCGGGCTAAGAGAAGCTATTTTGGGCTTATGTGAGCTTATTACATAAAAATTTCTCAAATATTTTGAATCCATTTCGAATAAAGTCCTTAGCCCTTGATAAAATGGATTAGAATGGATTTCTTGTTTGTTTAATTTGATTCCCTCTGAGTTCTTCTTAGTTTTTTGGCTTTCTTTGAATGATATTGATTTCCACTGCAAATATGCATTTGATTTTGTATTAAGCGGGTCATTCATATCTCTTCCAAAAAAGAAATTGTGGAGCACGAGAAGGAAAACATTCGTGAAGGTCGAAAATCTTTGGAAAATAGCATAGCTGCTGGGAAAAATCAGATTTCCAACCAAACCAAACTCCAGCAGTTCGTGCGCCGATTTTTTTAGTCAGCACATCAAGCGATTGAATAGATCGACACACTGCTACGAGGGGAGCAAATCTGAAATAGGGGGTCGAAGATCAGCTGTAGAGGGGGAAAGAAGATCGCTCTCCCCTACTGCCAGCGCACTTTGGAACTTCAGATGAATGGACGTGCCTGATTTTTCGACTTGAATGGGTGGCAAAAAATACAGAACAGAACGCCGACCCTTAGCCACGTACCCGTGACCAAACCGGTCACTCAACGGTTTGATAAGCAAGACACGGGAATTTTATTTAAGAAAAACAAAATAAACAAAAAGAAGGAAATATATGCACTATGTACAGCACAGGCATTTTCACTTTTACACTATTAGTTCGTAATAATGTGTCTTCTTTTCTTTAGATGTTGAAATGCCTTTCTTTTTTATTGGGAAGGGGAATGTCCAGCGGGTGAGCTACTTAGTGCAGCTCGCTACAGGGAAGTTAGCAGAGGCTAGGGAGGCCAGGAAAGATCTCTGTTTTCCTTTAATAGATTTGTTAATCCACGATTTTCTGCCTGGAGACGAAGTATTGGCGACCCTTGTCAATGCATTCTTGATTTCAGAAGTTGGCGCTGAAAAGTTTAGCGCTGGCTTCCTCATATGCCAAGACACTGTATAAATACACTCCGTGGCATAGTGAAGTGCCGTGCCAATTCCACCACAAGTGCAATAGTCGCTGTCAGACAGGTGAAATCTTTTGAGGTAGGCAGGGAAAGGTCCATGTTGAGAGAAGAAGATAACAACCTCTCTAATCCAGTTAGTGGGACGGAGACTAACTGAGTGCATGATGTTATAGATTTTCCTGCCTGTATCGCCATTCTTCCATGAGGTTTGCCACTCCTCAAGCATCCTCTTCCGGAGGAGGCCTTTTATGTGCGGTTTAGGAAGCTTAGTATGTGAATAGGGTTGCCCATGTTGCGTTGCGTCTTTTGCCAGTTGGTCTGCTCTATCATTGCCTATATTGCCTGCATGCGCTTTAACCCAAGAGACTTTTATTCTTGGATTTGAAAGGAGGATTTTGAAAATTTTTCTTGCTGTTTCTTTTGTGCTTTTTGAATTGGAAGATGTCATGATACTTGCTCTATTGTCTATGTGTATTTTAGAGGCATTGTGGTTTTGGGAAAAAATACAGCCTTGGGCCAAATGGATGAAATGGAATACAGATGAACTGCCGTCTTCACACCTTTCGTGAACTAATCTGTGAAATCAGTTCTGAGACCTGGTTGGTGGGCTAAAAGCCCTTCTTAGACGGGCACAAATCTTCTAGTAATAAATAAATACAAATAAAATAAGGCATGGATTTGCGTGGAGCGGGCGTGAATGACGTACCTAAATAGATGGGTTGTGAATTGGAATGGCGTAGGGCGCCACGATATTTGCGTGGAATGGAGCGATAGTGAAAGACGGGCTTCAAGAATCTCCAATCGAAGAGTTTTCATCTTCGTCTTTCCTTCCGCTGACCAAGGTGGCGCTTATGGTCATACTCTCCTATATGATTCTGTATTGTCTTTATACTTTTTTACCTCCCCTAAAAATTTTGCCCCTCAATTATTAATCAGCCCTTATTGTGAGCGCATTAGTGTGTTTCAATCAATGAAAAAACACATTAATGAAAGAAAAATAATCTGATTAATATTGAAGCGAAAAATTTTAAAGAGGGGGATGCGAATCAGATAGAATTTTGACGAAGTCGAATAAGAGGTTCAGCTCTGGATGAGACTTGGTTTATTAGTAGTATACCTTAAGGATGTTCACCCATTATTACATGGAAGAGCAATAACCACCCAATTCCGTGAAAAGAGCATTCAGTCTTTCTATACACCTTATATACTTACTAGCAACTTCCGCTGTCGACTAGCGGCGAAGTAGCATGGGCTGCAGTGTACTCACCTGCAAATCCCGTGATCACAATTCCAACCTGAATGCAATGTTTATTTTTTCACAATAATTTTTTTAATTAACAATTTAAAATTAACGATTTACAAACACATCTTTAATTAAAATAGTAATTATTTTTATTTTTAAAATAACTGCTCGTTCACATGATACTTGAATTGAAGTTAAAATTTTGTTTCGGACTATTAAATAATTTTAAATGCAAATGGTGATAAATCATAACTATAATTACTCTCCTTATGAGAAAGATATCGCTTAGGTTCATTTTATACATAAATTTCAAAAAAAAAATATACATTTGTTAATTTGTAATTACGTACACGAAGCAGAATGATAATAATTACATAAACATTGGAAACAAAAAAAATATTTTTATACCTTCCATAATTGATGATTATTCAAAAGAGGAAAGTGTATTTAAAATATGTCTTGAAACTCATTAAAAAGTAATTAAATTTTTTAATTATTGTATTTAATTACCTTTATTTGATAACTTCATCAAATCAGAATTCCTACTTAACGAACCGATTTTGACCTGGAAATAGTAGAGAGCAGACGTTATTCTATTGAATAGATAGGCAGAGGGTCCTAAATTTGAAGTTTTTCCCCCAACCTTCCTGAGGCCGTGTTCATTCATCATGTTCATTAATTTTTAAATTTAATGTTAATGGTTGGCGTAAATTCTCGCCAAATTTTTCGATGAAACAAAATCCTAGACGTTCCAAATTCTCATCTAAAACCATAACGAAGTGTCTTGACTTGGTAATTAATTATTAATTAATAAAATTAATCAACAAAAAATAATGCCATCCAATAAGCTATCTGAATTTCTTTTCTTAAATTAATCTCAGTCCCAAAGTTATTTCATTATACAATTACTGGAAAAAAATGGCACTTTAAAAGGGTTGAGAAAGCGTTGCTCTTGTGAACATTCGTCATTTATTGATTTTAAAAGATGTCAGAATGTTATTTTGTTTCCAATGTTTTTATAGTAGTAATTCTAGTTCTTATAATAAATTTAAAATTATGAAAATAAAAAGTTTTCAAATATTTATGACTGAAAAAAAACCTATGTGGAATTTTTTGATGAGAGTAATCATAGCTGTTGTTCGCCACCGCTAAAGTTGCATTTACATTTGAGGCGTTTCTTATCAAAAGAGAGTATATCTATTTTTTAAAAAGTCGGTTTTAGGATATTTTAAGTTTCACGGAAAATTATAAACTTTAAGTAGCTTTGCAAAAACGACAAAAGTAAGTTTCACGGAAAATCATAAATTTCAAGTAGCTTTGCAAAAGAGACAAAAGTATGTTTCACGGAAAATTAGAAACTTCAAGTAGCTTTGCAAAGGAGACAAAAATAAGTTTCACGGAAAATTATAAACTTCAAGTAGCTTTGCAAAGGAGACAAAAGTAAGTTTCACGGAAAATTATAAACTTTATGTAACTTTGCAAAAGAGACAAAAGTAAGTTTCACGGAAAATTATAAGCTTCAAGTAGCTTTGCGAAGGAGACAAGAGTAAGTTTTGTGGTGTACTAAAATAGGAAAATTGTGAAAAAAAAAAAAAAAAACCCGCAATTTAGGGGGAAAAAGTGGGTAAGTTCACTTTTGATAAATAGCTATAATTAAATTGTCGTATCTACGAAAGGTAATTTCACGCGTAGAAATGAATACTATTTTAATTAAAAGCATTTGCAAATTGTTAATTTAAAATTATTAGTTTAAAAGATTACTTTGATACAATAAGAATCATATGTTGGATTGAGCTTTATAACCCAGATAGCAATTTTAGTTTGCAGCAAGCTTGCCACAAACTTGTCATGAAAAGAGTGCAAGCTTGCAGCAAGTTAACGAAAGCTTCGAAGTCACCATGGAACGAACTTGCAGCAAGCTTACCGTGCAAACTCATTGCAAATTATAGCAAAAACAGAGTAAGAACCCAATCCGGGATAGAACTCGCGACCTGCCGCTTAGTAGCCAGACGTCGATACCACCCGGCAGCTCGACTACGAGAGGAGAAGATAGATTTCGCTAATACATCGTTCGATTCGATTCGTATACGATTTATTTTAAAATATTTTCGTGATTTCATTAATTTTTTGAGTTGAGAATATGATTTGAATTCAAAGAAAGAGCAATTTTCGCTAATAACTGCGTTTTGCTAGTAGAATAAATTATGGAATTAGAATTCAAAAGTAATTACTTTAAAATGGGACAAAATGTATAAGGCAAACATTGACTGTTTATTTGGTTTAATTTTTTGTTTATAAATGTTAAAATTTCAACATTACGAAAAGATGGATATAATTTTCTTTCAGTAAAACTTTTAGTAAAAGATGGAAAATGTTTCCAAATTTTTTTTTTTAAAAAGTTAGTTTTTCACAAATTATCATTGATTTATTGAATTAATAAAAAAGGAGGACGGTCAAGAAGATGCATTAAAAAGTCGGATGTTATTTTTTTTAAAGAGAGACAAAGATAATTATCTCTTTGTGCTATCTTTGCATTAAGCTTGTCTTGCAAATTTGCATTGCAAAGGAGGTGGCGCTATTTGTCATGGTGAACTTGCAGCAGACTTGCAATGCAAGGAAAGTGGCGCTAGTTGTCACGGCAAATTTGCTACAAGTTCGCTTCAAATTTGACGCTTCAAATTTGCTATGACAAGCTAATATCAATTCAAAATCAAACTTGCTGGAAACTTACGTGCTATCTGGGAAAGCGCTTAGTCAGGGAGTAAGTACACTGCTACACATGCTGCTTTGTCGCTGTTCGATATCGACAGTTCTAATGAACAAGCTGTACATAAAGTCTGAAGGCTTTTCCCTTGGAATTGGCTTTTTACATTAACATTTTCATATATTAACGGGTGAACACACTTAAAGTATACTACTAATATATCAAACCTCATCCCGAACTGAATTTCCAAGAGTTTACTTTAGTTATATTTACGTCCCGTTTTCCTGCAACACTAGTTAAATTTTGGCACTGATCTCGTAATTTAGAACCGCGGTCAGATGCACCCGAAATGGCACCCCCTCTTCAAAGATTCCGCACCACACTAGCGAGACAACATTTGGCCCTGACAGATTTAACCCTCTCACACCGATCGAGACGGTCTCCCCTTCCCTTAACAGCGTCGAAGGCCGGTCTGGGGAGATTGGCTTCTTTCCAGGGGAGTGAGGTTTTGAGATTGCTTCGGAGATAAACGCGGTAGGGGGTCCAATTATTCTTGACAACCACAGCCCATTTCCGAGCGTATCAAGAAAAGGTTATTGCAGGTGGCGGGGTAAATGACCACCCAGGTTTGGAGAGTCCAATTCATGTCTTATCGCCCCAAAAAGGCCCGGTTATAAAGGGGTTAGCAGAAAAAAGTCGCCTCGGGATTAAAGATTTAAAATACAACAAATCCGCTTACACGGCAGTATTTAGCTGGAATCGGGTTTCGAATTTAGAACCCCCCGTCCGTGAAGCCGAGATCTACCACTAGGCCAACACAGACACCAAGAGCAGTTTGGATTTATAAGGAACGTGACCACGCAGATGGAACATGGATTTTAAAGCAAATAATACTGAAGAATATCGGTTAAGTTGTAATCGATATTATTAGTCTTTTTAAAATGTTAATCATTTGATGAAAGCACTGACCGCACTTAGAATTAACTGACTGATGATAATTTTCGTTAACCGTAACTGAGCATCAACATTTAAAGTTTTAATTGAACCGTGTAAACTGAACCCTCTCATTACGCTAGTTGCCTTTTGACTTCCGATATCGTAAACCGAGATATTATCATTTTGGGCAACATTTTTATAATTCGAGATACGAAAAAGTAAATTCTTCTTTTCTGAGATAAATTTCAATTGAAATTTTCAAATACCTTTCATTTTTGTATAAGCCTCAAAGCCCACTCATTGCCTATTATTTTTGCTTTCATATCTACAACAAAAAATTAATGTATATGATTAAACTTATAGAATCAAAAGAATTAAAATTTCCCAATGAAAGTTATTTATCACACAAGCTATAATAAATTAATAACAGTGATGCAGAAACAAATGAAATGAATGATTTCGAAATTAGAGCGAAACTGAACAAGATACTTAGAAATAATATTTTAAAAATCATAAATTATATGCTGCTGTTTAAGAGTTGGAAATTAAGGTATCCGATTGCGTCCGGAGACATTTTTTTGAAATATAACTTATATATACATTTTAATGTTATTTTTCAACTGCATATGTTTTAAAACTATGAAAATATTGAAAAATATAATTTTCGAAATAATATTTTTCTAAAAAACTGAGAAATTTGAAGAAAAATGACTAAAATATTTGCCTTACGCTAACAGCCATAGACAAAATCATCTCCTAAATATACATAAGTCTTTATAGGAGTACATTTTTATGACATTTATCTGTGATATGATCTAAAATATTTCTTGTACTTCAAAATAGTTTTGAGATACAGCTGAACATAATTACTAAACTGGTAATTTTTCATAAAAAATGCTTTTCGTTTATATTTAAGCACTTAAAAATATTACTTGATTTTAAAATTGACTTTCGGTTTTAGAGGAAAACATCAAGCATATTACAGAAAACAATCTCAGAAAATTTCATTTCAATACTTGAATAACTTTTTGAGAAATCATTGTTACGGTCGACAGTTTTCCTCAAAAATATCATTTCTCAGAAAACACATTTAAAGTTTTCATACAACATAAAATAATGCTTACAGTTCGGTAATAAAGCAGCTGTAACTCCATTTGTAATTCACGTAGAGTAAAAAGTGAGACAGTTTTAAGAAGCTGGTTAAACAGGTACAAACACAGTATTTGTATTCTAAATTTAGGCGATATTTTAATTTTCATAGCTTAATGTTAGTCTTCTTGATGATTGTTACTTAGTCTTTGTGTTAATTGTTACTTAGTGGTAAAAAATCAATTGAAAGCATCGAAATCATGAAAATATTTTTGTATAAAATAATTTGTACGAAAAATATCCAAAATAAAAAATTACTTGCAGAAAATGCAGAGCCATTTGATATCGAATTTAGACTTGAAATTTTAATTTAAAGGACTTTTTGTAGTAGAAATAGTATGAACTCAGAATGCCAAAGACTATTTTAAAATTTTTAGGCCATTTAGATTCTACTTGCCAAAAAAAAGTTGCTTCAAAAGTCATTTAAGAAACATATATCCGACGTTTTTAATTAAAAGTTCCAGTTACTATGCTTTAATTTTATATTAATTATTAAAACTGTAAAAAGGCATTTCTTATAGCCATTTCAACGGAAAAAACACTTTTCAAAGCAGCTAAAAGTTTTTTTCGTTTTCTTGGTGTTAGTTGATACGAATATAAAAATTAATTCTTTATATCACAATTTAATTTATTAATTAATGTAAAGTCGATATAATTCCACAAATGGCGGGAAAATTCGAAAAAAAGCTTTTTTGTACTAAATATATTATTAAGTAACATCTCGAAGTCTCTTAGATCACTTTCAACGAAAATTTACTTGGAATTGCTGTAATGTGTGAATTAATTCATCCTGACATGCTAAATTCTTTGACTAAAAGAGTTTATTTTCTATTCATTCGCAATTCATTCTACGAAAGAAAGACTTTCTGAAGGTAATTTAATTTTCTCTCTTGGATACTAAAATATCTAGAGCAGTTAAATCACAAAACAAATTTCGTTACATTAGAGAGTGCTCCTAATATCTATTTTTTCTTTTCTTTTAAAGAACATTCCTATTCTATCCAGTTAAAGCATTCAATACATTTATTTGCTTGTCATTACCATGGTTATAATTAGAAATGAAACATTTAAGAAAATTATGGAGATCAGGAGAAAAAATTAGAATTTAAGCCACAACCAATTGAATGGATAATTGCCATATTTGAAGATCAATTTCTTCGAAAAATGATTTTAATGTTTTCTTTGGTAAGCAATAAAATTAAAAAATAACCAATAGGAAAGTTCTCCTCTCGACTTTCGCGTATAAGTACCAAATACAGCACAGTGGTGTCGAACCTATGACTCTCTGCTCAGACGCTTCCCCACGAAGAATTTTTAAATGACCCACGTGTTGGTTTTCATTAATTTTTTTACATTATAAAAGAGAGAAGAGACAACCGAAAATATTAGAAAATTAAACCGTAAATATCTAATGTCGAATTTATAAAAAGATATGTTTCCAAGTGGATGTTGGCTAAATGATTTTCTATAGTATCACTGCCCCTGTGCATGATTCATGACAGCTGGTCATTAACTTGGCGCTCATATTCACTGCATTGTAGAATGAAGACAAGCTATCAATCATCTTGGATCTTCCCCTCTTTCCAAGACACAGTATTTTGGCACGCACTTCCTTTTGAACCTAAGACCTTTGTGTTCGGAGTCGCGTATCTTAACCACTAGACAAAAGGAATTCCCATTGCTCGGAGGTAGATACTGACTTAGATACATCACAGAATAAGATGGCGCAGCACGGTGCACTGCATTATTAATGAACAAAATTTTACCCACTTCTCAAAAATGTTCGCCATCACTGATATAGCTGATTCTGTTCATTTCTCATTATAAGAGTCTGCATCTTCCCGACATATCACTGGGGGAGAGGCGCCGAATCACGAAAGTGAGTCACGGGCCGAGATGCCGCAATTTGTTTGGTTAACGGTATTTAGTCCAAGTTTATTAGTCTAAGCTTCCTAGTCAGGACGTATTTTTCTTGAAATAATTCTGAATTTAATTTTAAACTTTCATAATCTTGATTAGTGCATTAAATATATAAGCACTATTCTTTTCACTTTCTAGTATACGAAGTATACAAAGAGAAATTATTGTAATGGTCAAATGATTTGAACTCGAGATTTTGATGAATCTCCACGTTTTAGACCTCCCTGAGTATGAAAAACATGATTTTGGAATTATGTCCGTCTGTCTGCGTGTCTGTGAACGCGATGTCTCGAAAACTATTTGAGCTAAAGGGACGAAATTTGTTATTTGATCTTTACATATAATTTGCAGGTAACTATCGAATTTTAGACAAAATCCGTCCGAGCTAAGAACTCCTGAATAGACCCAACACACTAAGGATCGTATATCAAGTCAATCTCAGCTTGTCAATAGCAAAAAAATATATATTTTTTCTTCATTTTTTCTCTCTGAAATTTCGAAAAATTAAACAAACATGTTTCAGATTGATCTGCATTATGAGCATTCTTTTTCAAATTCTTAATATTTTAAGAATTTTTGAGCATTTCTTTACTTTCTAAAATTTTTCATAATCCTGCCTCCCGCAGAAAGGCATTTCAGTAACACCCAGAAGTGTTTGTTATGAATGAAATGAGTAGATTCTGCTATTTCTAAACGAAGTTTCGGCTTATTGGTGAGAAACGATGATTCGAAGGGACATTTTAAGCCAATGAATTTATTTAAAAGGAGGAGATTATATTTTCAGGAGAAAACGATTGTTAATAGGATGGCAAATTCATTAAACTGAATTTTTTCTTTCATTAATAACGAAGGTGTTTCACGTTTTGCTTATAAATAGAGTTCTTAACTATATTAAGTAAATGAATGTTCGGATTTTTGACTTACAGAAATAAATGTTAATTTGCAAGAAGAAATTCAGCTGGTATTATCTGATTAAAATAATTGCATATGGTGATATTTATGGTGATGAAGGAATATTTGGAGTCATTTTTTTTTCTCGCACAAAAAATATGCAAGAAGCAAATAATTTAGGAAGCAAATAATTTAATTTTCAATCGCACTTAACTTTATTTCTTATATAATCAAATCGGCGATTTATTTCATACTTTGCCGGTTTTTCATTTGGCATTCTATAGAATGCCTAGGGAATGTGTGAAATATAAATCGTTTCATACATTGCCGGCTAGTTTTAGGCATTCTATAGAATGCCGGATTTCAAACTTTGCCGGTAAAATTTACACCGAAATTGTCGGTTTTTATCAAATTTTGGCGGAAATAATTCGAAGGGAAGTCTTTCCACCTGTCTCTCCGATCAAGCTAACTCAAACAGGCTAGGTGAATGAAATTTGGTATATGGTTTTGGCCATCAGAGTTTTAGATCTTTGTCAAATTGTAGACTAACTCCGTCTAAACGGTCACTATTTATTGGTGCGTCTATTTCTGAGTTTTCAAATGCTATTGCTGAGAAACGCAACATGCTTCATATATGAAATTTGCTTCTGGTTATAGTTTTTATTCCAAATCTGTAGTTCTATGTCGGTTTTTGGATTCAGTATCTCGATGCAGAAAGCGCATACTATATTTTCTTTAACCCTCTAACACCGAGCGAGGCGGTTCCGGACGGTCTAAAAACGTCCCCTTAACACCGACGAAGGCCGGTCTGAGGCGGTTGGCTTCTTTTTAGAGGAGATGAGGTTATGAGATCGCTTCGGAGATAAGCGCGGTAAGGGGAGGTCAAGTTATCCTTGCCAACCACAGCCCACTTCCGTAAGCCTTAAGGGAAGGTTACAGCAGGAGTGAGGTGGCGGATTAAATGAACACTCAGGTTGGGAGAGTCCAATTCATGTTGCTTCCTCCCAAAAAGTCCCGGTTTTAAAGGAGCTAGAAGAAAAAATTCGCCTCGAGATTAAAGATTTAACATACGGCGATAGTTAAGTTTAGTTCAGTTATATTAGCGTCCAGCGGCGAATCCAGGATTTTTTTCGGAGGGGATGAGGTATAATAAGTTTTGTACCGTCATGACGAATGTCAAACCTTATGGCTTGTGTAAACCAAAACACTTTAACTTTTCAGACTTTATTCACCTGACAATAAGAATCATAAAGAACACTGCAATACTTTCAATAATTTGATAAAGAACATAATGAAATAACTAGCAAAAATATGCTTTTGATCTCGTGAAGGTATAAGTATAAGCGGAATGACTACGAAATATGGGGAAATTTTCGACCTTGTCAAAAGCCAGGAAGAAATGTTGTCACTTTTTTTAAAGGGATATTAAGAAAAAACAGCTGTAGGGGTTTTAAATAAATTAAAGAATTTTGGTCTAGCTATGGGGGGGATGCAGCCCAATAGCCCCCCGGATTCGCCACTGTTAGCGTCCCATTTTGAAGCAACGCGAGGTCTATTTTGGGACGGACCTCGAAGTTTTGAACCACGGTCAGAAGACGAGGACGGCACCTGCGCTGGCATTTGCTCTCTGAACTTCCGCACCACGTCAGCGGGAGGATCTTTGAACCCCTACGTATGATTTAACATGCCACTGGTCCAATATACGACCGATGGATCTTCAGTGGAATCGGGTTTCGAGCCTAGAATCCTCCGGCTTTGAGGCTGACACCTTATCACTAGGCTTGTGATGTTTACGCAAAACGCATTGTGGCAGCATATGGGAAAGTTGTGAGCATTTAAATCCACATATGCATATAAGCTTCTGCACACTGGAGCTTTCCATTCGAACCCAATTGCAGACTCAACCAAAGTAGAAAAGAGCTTGAGAATGCACCGAATTAGCAGAAATACATCAAATCTGAACTACAAATAGGGGAGAGTTGCCAAATTCGGACCAC